>VMDO01033714.1:0-17683 GCA_007922755.1 Pedetes capensis
ATTCCAAATTAAAGCATACAGACATAAAGTGCGGAAATTCAAAAAGCTATTGTAATGGGAATTATAATAATAGGTAAGTGGAAAAAGTATATAAAATTCACCAAGTCAAATATACAAAATATCCAGTAAAGATGATTTTTAGTAATCTTCAAAAAACACATAAACACTCAATATTTGATAGGTCAAAAACAAAATTATAAGGGAAAATCAAATATTTGGAGTTGAATGAAGCTGAAAATATATCATAATGTGGGAAATGCAATAAAATATTGAAAATGAATTAAAAGAAAATACAAAAGAACGAAAGAAAAGCAGAAAGAAGGAAAGAAGAAGAAGGGATAGAAAGGTACAGGTAAAGAACAAGGAGATAGACCTAGCTTTTGGTCTTGGGACTCATTTCTGCACCTGTTCTACTGAGTACAAACCAAATATATTCACAAGATGTTCTTTTTTTTTTTTTTCCTGGTATTTGGGGTTGAACTCAGGGCCTTGCGCTTGCATGCTCTGCAAGTGCTGAGCCACTGAGCTGCGTCCCCAGACCAACTTTTTTTTTACTTTTTGAGACAGGGTCTCGCTAAATTATGCAGACTACCTCTGGTCTGGAACTTGCGATACTCCCGCCTCCGCCTCCCGAGCCACTGGGATTATAGGCTTGCGCCACCATGCCCGGCTCACAAGATGCTCTTAAAATGCCTCAGTGTCAGTTACCATTCTTGTGAAGGAATTAAACACCAAACAAAACTGAGGGATATGGATAGATGCTTGTGGAAGTTATCAGTACCAAAATAGAATTATTTATGACAAACTCAGACAAAATGGTGCCAGGAAGCCAGGAAGGAAGGAAAGAAGACTTCTCACACATGCATCCCTATAACAGGAACTATGCAGGGAAGTCCTCAAAATGTCAGCATTCCAAATAAGTCATTTGCAGTATTCCAAAAAGGACACATCTATGTGGATGTGCCATAACATGCATATTTTGGATTGCAATTGTCTGGTTTTCTCAAATGAACTCTACTTTGTGTAGGGAAAAATTGGGAGGAAATTGGCAAAAACTCCCAAACTGGGAAAATGGCATTTGAATATCTGGTTTGTAAGTTAGAAATCTAGGGAAAATGAAAGTAACTTGGTTGCACGTTTGTACAAAACCATTCCTGATTGGACTGAAAGCTGATTGGCTCAGGCCATTCCATGGGTGAGCTACATAAAGAGCTGTGCTGCAGCAGCTCCATCCTTTTGGCACCTCTTTCTGCGCCTTCTCGCCCGGACCACCGATGAGGAAATGCCTCTCCCACTGCTCTTCCCCAGACCTTTGGTGAGGAAAGAATGCTCTCCCATTGCAATCCTCAACAAGGAAAAGAACCTGCTCTCTGTCTGATCATCACCGAAGCAACAGCTGTCTCCTCGTGACCACAGAGACGACCAACACAGGTGTTTGCCCCTGGAAGGCAAAAGCGCCTGAGGCTTTTCCTTTCTCCAGTCTCCTCCGGGGTCCTGAGGGCTGCAGGAGTCTGTGCCTCTCACCCGAGGGTCCCGAGTGAACTGTGTTTAGTATTTGTGTGCATGGCGGTGCCACCCGTCCAAGCCTCTAGGCTGGACCGGGAGGCACGTGCCCCACATAGAGTTGGTGCCCGAACGTGGGGCCCAACACTTTGTAGAGTATGTCTCTTTATCAGTTATTTTAATTTTATGTACTTTTAACAAATTGTATTGGACCAACCTGGTAGCCATGTGTAAAAAGGTACAGTTGCATATCTACTTAACACTATATTTCAAAGCTAAAAATTAATCAGAAATATAAAGGTATAAAAACTATGAACAAATGGTTGAAATAATATAATATTGGAACGGAGAAACCATTTCTAACTATGTGTCAAAAGAATGTGCTAAGTTTATTCTATTCATATTTATTAGTAATAATCTGGAGGTATATGAGAGGTTTTTATAGACAAAACAGGTTAATCATTATTATTTACACAAATACTTGCATTGACTTCTCATTACCCTAATTACTGCCCTAGGACTATGGGATCTGTATAGTGAATAAGAAACACCAAAAATGAATCTAAATTCCTGTATACACTGGCCCTCTTGAGAAAAGCTTTTGCTCCTTGCAAGATTCTGAGTTTTTTGTTGTTGTTGCTGCTGTTGTTTTGTTTTGTTTTGTTTTGTTGTGAGAAAAGATCTCTCTATGTGGCCTCAAACCACCTATGTAGCTCAGGCTGACCTGGAACTCCAGACTTTCCTGCCTCCCTTTCCAAGTGATAGAGTTATGGACATGTGCCACCATGCCCAGCTTGATTTCTTAATATCAGCTATTATTGGAAAGATAACATTGTCTTCAGTTTTATAACCTACATATATCTCCAAAGACCTGGACTTCAACCTTCTTATACAATTACAAAAACTACCATTGTTAAAAGAATGAAAGATCTAAATTTGAACCCATGGTGTCTCTAGCCTCAAACTTTTCAATTAATACATCCTTCCTCTCCACATAAATAAATTTTTGATAGTGGTATTAGGTATCAAAGTATAAACTATTTTTTATAACTTAGGAAAGTGGTGACCTGATATGCAAACATAGTCTCAGTGCTTCATTACTTTATGCTGACCAAAGTCCAATTTTGAATAGTGTGCTCTATAAAATAAATTCTGTCTCAGAATACCTTAAAAGTTTGAAACTTTTGTAATTATCTCCAAAATGAAGAGAATTAATTCAAGGCAAACTCCTCAATGTTGTAAATGACTGCATGATCAGATAAATTTATTGTTTTAGCAAGCAATGATCGAGTGCATTGAAGTTTCATTTAACTTTTCTTTGATTAGGTATTCCTATTTTTCTGAGATAAAATTTCACTGCATTGGAAGGTTATTTTTATTTCCTTTGGTGGAATCTTAATATAATAGAAAAGCTAAATTTTATAACTACTGCTATACTCCATAAATAGTAAATGATTTATGGATGTAATACTGTCCTCTCTTTAAAGATAGGATGAAATTTTTGTGCACACACTCTGATATTTTTAAGAGTTAAATTTGAATAGCTTTCAGATTTCATTTATAAGTTGCTCCTTTAAGTTACAAAGGACAATAATTTTGTTATTCCTTATAAATTATTTCTTCATTATTGAATCTATTTTATTCAGTGAAACAGTTAATGTACACTTTTGTAAAAATACTAAATTTATAATGTATCTGAATAGATATTATGCTCTTAGAGAATATATTAAGAAGTAATTTGCTGTAATTTGTGCCATGCATTGTGCTACTATGCTAATGCCGATAGAATGGAAAAAATATTCATTATTAAAGTTGTTCACAAGCTTTCAATTTGGTTATTATTTTTAAGATATGACTTAATCTAGGGGCCATGGTACATTCCTATAATACTAGCAACTTGGGAAGTTGAGCCAGGCGGATCACAAGTTTGAGGTCAGAGGCAGCCTGTGTCATATAGCAAACTTTGATCAAAATTTAAAAATTTTAAAAATAGGCTGAGGGTTCAACCCAGTGGTAAAGCACTTGAACTGTATGTGTGAGGCCCTGATTTCAACTCCAAGTAACACCAAAAAGGATATGACTTAAAAATAATATTACTTTGAAAAGTTGAATAAATCTCAAAAGATAGGAAAATAAAATATAATAGGAAATGAATTATTATATTTCAACAAAATTTTCATGTAACTGAGACCTAGACCAACTGAACTTTGTTCACAAAAGTACACTAGAAAAAGCTCAATTCTTCAAGAAATGACAATGAAATTGATATCCTCTACCTCCCACTGATAATCTACTTCAGGATTGTGAACAGAACAAATTCATTTATCTCCAATCCTATGATATCATAATAAAATTTCAGTAAGGAGTCAAAAAGAAAAAGAAAAAGAAACTAACAGCAGTAAAAAGGAAAGTTTCCTTTGATATGAGGTATATGAGGAATGGAGCCTGACAAAGTAGGGAAGACAAAGTAAGAAAATGAAATTATAAATGAGGAAGTCATTCATTCTGCCCTGTAGATACCTGGAAAAGGTAAGAACACAGGAAAGTTCAAGAGGGAAGGGTAGCTGAAACAATGGCTTTCATTTTTAATCTGTTCAATGAAACCTCCCAGAAGATGATTATATTGTTGAAAAGGACAAGGGATACAAATAGTGATGTTACCCTGCAAATTTTTTAAATCTTCCTAGATCTTTTCCTATGTTTGTTATTTTTGTAACTTTCTTTAATGAAATACTTATATTTTTTGTTCTTTCCATGTCAATTGAATGCTTGACTTTAGTTCTTGTTTTTAGAGGTTTTTTTTACTTTTTTGATTCTACTTTTTCAAATATTTCTGATAATATCAATTATAATTCATAATTCTGGTTATCTGTTAATGTTCTTTATTTCAATATATGAGCCTGTTTTGGTGATCTTAGTTTTCAATTTCATTAGTCTCATAAGATATTTGGGACTCTTGGATGCCTATTCCTTTTTCTTAATAAAACAATATTAAAAATGGGCTTAATTGCTGTACATGGAGTCATTTGTGGAGTGGCATGATGATGTTAGGAATGAAGTAGTATAGACACTGACAAAACACAGGAGGAATACTTAAATTACAGAATACATTTTAATTCTATGGCATTAATATTACCACTATTGTTCTAGTGTATTTCCTATAGCTTATACAATTATTTTTAGAGATGAATTCTCTATACTGAATGATTGATTATTGCTTGATGGCAGAATGCCAATCTGACTGCCTATAGTGGTAGTGGAGGAAGAGAAAGATAAAGGTGTTTTACATGCAGTTAGCTGATCTCAGTAAGGCTTATTCTCTCAGTGGGTCACCTGACTTACTCTTCAGCATGTTCTTCTCATAGTGATGGGAAAAGAACATGGTCATGCAAACCCTTTCCAGCACCTTCCTTGCATCAGATCTGTTAACATTCTGTTGGCCATAACATGATTAAACCCAGGAACAGGGAGCTGTGTACACCCACAATGAAGAACAAAGCACATTAAGTACACTCACAAGGCAAATATCAAGGACAGAGGAGTTAGTGAAGATTTAAGTCCATCTGAAATCTGTACATCTAAAAGGAGGTATGATTTTGAAAAAAATTCAATGTGAGATGAAGGGATGCACAAGCTGTTCAAATGTGAATTTGTTCATGAGCAAGTATAAAGATTTTTAAAAGAGTTATTGTGGATGGTGTTATTATTGTAATTATGACTATGAATCTAGCATTTAGAAATGGATGCGGCTCTTGTTCATGTTAAGTACAAGAAGTACAATGACACATGGAAGGTAGAAATAGAGGAATTGAGAAAATAGCTCAAGTATCACAAGCAGAAGCATGGCAACTTGAGGGTAAACTGGTTAGTATAAAATGTATGTATATGTATACATATATGAAAAATAGTAAGATTATTTTCTTATCTGAAAAATGTAAAAATAACAAGTCATGATACTTAAATGAATTTGATTATAGTAAGATGGAGGTAAGATGAATTTGATAACTTTATCCTTAAAACTTTTCACTTGATACATTTCTCAAATTTTTACACTTTAGACATGATAACATGGACTGCCAAAAGAACCAACGGATGTGTCCTAGAAGAAATGCACCCAGAGTGCTCTTTGGAAGCAAAGGCTAGACTGCATCTGATGTGCTTTGGACATGTAATCCGGAGGAACCAATCCCCAGTGAAGGACATGATAATTGGCAGAGGGGCAGGTCAATTAAAAAAAGAAATATCCTTAAATAGATGGATTCACACAGTGGCTGCAATAATAGGCTTAAGCCTAAAAGAGATCTTATGAAAGCACGATAGTGGGGAGAGTTTCACTCTGTTGTACATAGGGTCACTATGAATTGGACCCAACTCAAGGGAATTTAACAACAACAACAAACAATGATTACTTGGAGAAATTTTTTGATATTACTTTGTTGTTTTTGTTGTTTAGTGCCATCAATTAAGGTCCACCTCATAGCAACCCTACGCACAACAGAATGAAATATTTCCCAACACTGTGCCAGGCACACAATAATTTTATGTTTAAGCCCATTGTTTCAGCCTATGTCAATCTATATAGTTGAGGGTTTTCCTTTTTTGGTTGACCTGCCATTCTCACAAATGTGATGTCCTTCTCTAAGGATTGGTCCTCCTGATAATGTGTCCAAAATACATAAGATGTAATTTAGTCATCCTTGCTTCCAAGGAGCATTCTGGTTTCACTCCTTCTAGGACAGATCTGTTGGTTCTTTTAGCATCCATGGTATATTCAATGTTCATTTCCAGCACCATAATTCAAAAGCATCAATTCTTTTCCTGTCTCTATTCAATGCCCATTTTTACAACCATATGATGTGACCATGGCATGAGTCAGGCTTACCTTCATCTTCAATGTGACATCTTTACTTTTCAACATTTTTAAAGAGGTCTTTTGCAACAACTTTTTCTAATGCAATGTGTCTTTTCATTTCTTGACTGCAACTTTCATTGATCATCAAGTAAAGCAAAATTGTGGAAAACTTCAATCTTTTCTCCATTTACCATGAAGTTGCCTACTGGCCCAGTTTTAAGGACTTTAGTTTTCTTGATGTTGAGGTGCAATCCATACTGAAGGTTGTGTTCTTTGATCTTCATCAGCAAACATTTCAAATTGTCTTCATTTTCAGCAAGCAAAATTATATCATCTTCATAATGCAGTTTGTTAATGAGCTTTCCTCCAATTCTGATGCCATGTTCTTCTTAACAAAGTCCATCATATCAGATTATTTGCTCATCCTTGAGAATGAAGAGGTATAGTGAAAGGATACAGCCCTGATACACACTTTTTCTGACTTTAAACCAGACAGTTATTCCTTGTTCTGTTTGAATGACTGCCTCCTAACCCATGTACAGATTCTTCCTCAGTACAATTTAGTGCTCTGGTATTCCCATTCTTTGCAATATTATCCATAACTTGTTGTGATTCACACAGTTAAATGCCTTTGCACAGTCAATAAAACATAAATAGACTTCTTTTTGGTATTCTCCTCTTTCAGCTAATACTCATCTGACATCTGCAATGATCTCTCCATGCTTCTACCCTCTTCTAAATTCTGCTTGATTTTCTGGCAGGTCCATGTCAATATATTGCTGCAATTGCTTTTGAATGATCTTTAGCAAAATTTTACTTGCATGTGATATTAATGGTATTGTTTGTAATTTCCACATTTGGTTGGATATCTTTCTTGGAAATAGGCACAAATATGTATCTTTCTAGGGCTGAGATTTAGCTCAGTTGGTAGAGCACTGTGCTGCAGTCTCTGAGGTCCTGAATTCAATTCCCAGCACCACAAAAATGGGAGAAGGACCTGACAATCCACTCCCAAGGCAATCCTGAAACAGTCAGCCATTGAAAACCCTATAAGGGTCACTATGAGTCAGATACCGACTCCACGGCACCTAACAACAATAACAAATGGATCTTTCTAGTCAGTTGGCCAGGTAGCTCTTTCCAAATCTCTTGGTACAGACAAGTAAGCACCTCCAGTGCTGCATCTGTTTGTTGAAACATCTCTATTGGTATTCCATCAATTGCTGGAACCTTGTGTTTTTCTAATTCCTTCAAGGCAGTTTCCACTTCTTCCTTCAGTACCTTTGGTTCATGATCAAATGCAATATCTTGAATTGGTCGATCATCCACCAATTCTTTGTGGTATAATGGCTCTGTGTAGTCCTTCTATCTTCTTCTGAAGTTTCTGTGTCATTTAATAATATCCCTGTAGAGTCTCACACTATTGCCACTCCAGGGTTGAATTTTTTCTTCAATACTATAAGCATGAGAAAAGTAGATCTGTTCTTCCTTTTCTGTTTTATATTTCCAGCTGTTTGCATATGGCATTATAATATTTTATTTATCTTCTCAAGCTGCCCTTCTGAATCTGTTTAGTTCTTTAACTTGTCATGTCTTCCTTTTACTTTAACTGTTTGGCATTCAAGGGTATGTTTCATAATCTCCTTCACATGTAATTTTGTCTGTTACTAATCTTTTTAATAACCTTTTGCTTTTCTCATGTATGATGTCTTTGATGTCATGCCACAAATTCTCTGGTCTTTGATCATTAGTGTTTGACACATCAAACCTGTTCTTGAGGCGGTCTCTGAACTAAAGTAGGATGCACTCAAGTTCATACCTTGGCTCTCATAAACTTATTCTAATTTATTTCAGTTTCAGTTTGAACCTGCATAGGAGCTAGTGATGGTCTGATCCACACTCAGAACCTGGTCTTGTTCTGACTTTGATATTGAAGATTTCCATCATCTCTTTCCAAAATTATAGTCCATGTGGCTCCTGTATAGTTCATCTGGTGAATTCCATGTGTATAGTTGCCATTTACATTGGCAAAAAAATTATTTACCATGAAAATCCTATCATGCGATCTCCAGTATCATTAATGTCACCATGCCATATTTTCCAACTACTGAGCCTTCTTTGTTTCTAATGTTTGCATTCCAGTGATCAGTAATTATCAGTGCATTCTGATTGCCTGTTTCATCAATTTCACATTGCAGAAGCTGGTAAAAATATTTCCTTTTTTCATTTGTGGTCAGTAGTGAGTGCATAAGTTTGAATAATAGTCATATTAACTGGCTTCATTATAGGTGTGTGGACATTATTCTATCACTTTTGGCATTTTCCTTCAGGACAGTTCTTGAGATGTCTTTTTAAATGATAAATGCAATCCCATTGCTCTTTAAGTTGTCCTTCCGGTGTAGTAGACCATATGATTATCTTCCAAATGGCCAGTGCCATTTGATTTTAGCTCATGGATGATGCCTGGTATGTCCATGTTTATTGCTCCATTTCCCTTTTGATCATTTCAAATTTTCCTAGATTCATACTACACACATTCCACATTCCTATTTTAATAATGTTGACAATTGTTCCTTCTCATTTTGAGTCCTCACTTGTCTGTCTATTTGCTGTACCATGGAAACTTGTGTGTTATTGTAATTCTAAAAGCTATCCCACAGGTATTACAGATACCCTCAGAGTCACCCATGGTAGACATGTTTCAGTTGAGCTTTCAGACTCAGATAGACAATGGGAAGAAAGTGGCTAACCTACTCCCAAATAATTAGCCATTGAAAACCCTATGAACAGCAGGGAAACACTATCAGACATAGTGCCAGAAAACGAGTTACCCAGGGTTGAAGTCCCTCAAATAACAACAAGAAAAGATTTGCCTCCTCAAAACAGAGTTAACCTTAATAACCAGAATGTAGTAAAGCACCAACAACCTCCATTTGCTGATGTGGCATGACTTAAAATTGTTTTTGTTGTTAGATGCCTTTGAGTGGTGTCCAAATTATAGCAGTGGTATATACAACAGAAGGAAACACTCCACAATCCTGTGCTAAGCACAAGACCTTTTTTATGTTTAAGCCCATTGTTGCACTCACTGTCAGTCCATCTAGTTGAGGGTCTCCCTTTTTCATTGACCTGTGACTCTCACAAACATGATACCATTCTTCAAGAATTGGTCCCTCTTGCCAACATATCCTAAATGCACATACACAGACTTGGCAGTCCATGATATACTCAATATTCATCTGCAGCACCACAATTCAAAAGTATCAAGTCTTCTCCTGTCTCCTTTATTCAATGTCCAGGTTTCACAAGTACATGATGCTATTGAAATACTGTGGCATGAATCAGGTGCACTTTCATATTCAGTAAGACATCTTTACTTTTCAACACTTCAGAGAAGTCTTTTGCAACAGTTTTTCCCAATGCAATGCATCTTTTGATTTCTTAACCACTGCTTCCATGAGTATTGACAATAGAACCAAACAAAACAAAATCTTGGATAACTTCAAACTTTTTTCCATTTATCATGAAGTTGTATACTGACTCAGTTGTAAGGATTTTTGTTATGTTGATGTTAAATTGCAATCCATGCTAAGGGCTGTGTTCTTGGATCTTCATCAATAATATTTCAAATCCTCTCCACTTTCAGCAAGCAAAGTTGTGTCATCTGCATAATACAGGTTGTTAATGAGTCTTCTTCCAATCATGATGTTGTGTTCTTCATAAAGCCCAGTTTCTCATATTATTTGCTCAATAAAGAGAAAGAAGAGGTATGGTGAAAACATACAGTCCAAACACACAACTTTCTTAACTTTTAACCAGCCAGGGTTTACTTGTTCTATTTGAACAACTGTTTCCTGGTCCATGTACAGACTTCTTATAATTACAATTAAGTGTTCTAGTCTTTCCACTCTTCACAATGTTATCCATAATTTATTATGATCCACACAATCAAGTGCATTTGTATGGTCAATAAACCATAGACAGACATCTGACATTTTTCTGGTATTCTCTGATTTCAGCTAATGTGCATCTGACATCAGCAATGATGTCCCTAGTTCTAAGCCCTCTTCTGAATCTGGCTTGATTTTCTGGCAGTTCCCTGTCTAAATACTGTTGAAGTCAGTTTTGAATGATTTTTAGCAAAATTTCACTTGCATATGATATTAATGATATCATTTAATAGTTTCCACATTCAGTTGGATTTCCTTTCATGGGAATAGGCACAAATATGGAACTCTTTCAGTTGGGCAAGGTAGCTGTTTTCCAAATCTCTGGGCATAAACAAATTACCCCTCCAGTGCTGCATCTGTTTGTTGAAACATTTCTACTGGTATTCCATCAGCTCCTAGAACCTTGAATTTTGACACTTCCTTTAATGTGTCTTCCCTGTTATCCTTCAGAACCATTGGTGCCTGATCATATGCAACTTCTTGAAATTGTTGGTCATCCACCAATTCTTTTTTATATAATGACTCTATGTATTCTTCATTCTTCTTTTGATGTTCCCTATGTTATTTAATAGTTCCCCTGTATAATCTATTTCCAGTTCTTTTCATTATAAAATTTGATTTGTCTTCTTGAGCTGCCCTTTGAAATCTTCTATTTAGTTCTTTAACTTCATCTTCTCTCCTTTTACTTTAGGTGATGTTTGTTCCAGGGAAGGTTTCAGAGTTTCTTTTGACATGTAATTTGATGTTTTTTTTTCCTGCCTCTTTAATAAACTTTTGCTTTACTCTTGAATGATGTCTTTAATGTCATACTACATTTCATCTAGATTTTGATCATTAATATCTAAAGCATCAAACCTGTTCTTGAGGTGGTCTCTGAACTCAGGTGAGATCTATTCAAGGTCATATCTTGGCTCTTAAACACTTTTTTGTATTTTCTTCAGATTCAGTTTGAACTTGCATTTGACCAGGTGATCGTCTGATCCACATTCAGCACTTGGGTTTTTTTTTTTTTTTTTTTTTGACTTTTGATATCGAGCTTTTCTACCATCTCTTTCCACAAATATAGTCAATTCCGTTCTACTGTGTTCCATCTGGTGTATTCCATGTGTTTAGTCACTCTTTATGTTGGTGAAAAATTGTGTTTGCAATGAAAAGGTCATTAGTTTGACAAAATTCTACCATGTGATACCCAACATCATTTTCCCCCAAGGCCAGCTATTTTCCACCTACTGAGCCTTCTTCTTTGTTTCCAACTTTGTTTCCACCAGTAACTATCATTACAACCTGATTGCATGATTGATCTATTCAGAATGCAGAAAGTGGCAAAATATTCTCTATCTTCTTTTGTGGCCTTAGTAGTGGGTGCAGAAATTTGAATAATACTCATGTTAACTGGCCTTCCTTATAGGCGTATGGATATTATTCTATCACTGGCAGAATTGTAATTCAGAACAGATCTTGAGATGTCTATTTTGATGATGAAAGCAACCCCATTTCTCTTTAATCTGTCATTCCAGGCACAGTGGACCATATCATTATTTGATTCAAAATGTCCCATGCGAGTCCATTTTAGTTCATCAATGCCTAGAATATTGACATTTATGCACTTCATTCCCCTTTTGATGATTTGTAATTTTCCTCGATTCATACTATGCGCATTCCACATTCCAAATACTAATGAATGTTAACAGTTGTTCCTTCTCATTTTGAGTTGTGCCACATCAGCTAATGGAGGTGCCTGGGTCTTTACTCCATTCCCCTTATTATGGTAGACTCTACTTTGAGGAGGCAACTCCTCCCCTGTCATCTTTTGAGTAACTTCCAACCTGGGGCACACATTTTCCAGCACAATATCTGACAGTGTTTCTCTACTATTCATAGGGTTTTCAATGATGAATTATTTTGGGAGTGGGTTAGTCATGTTCTTTTCTCTAGTCTTTGTTAATGTGGAAGCTCACTTTAAACCTATCTACGATGGGTGATCCTACAGGTATCTATCATACTAATGGCATAGCTTTCAGGATCACAGCAATAGGTAAGCCCTCTACTATGGCAAACTAAGAGCCATGGGGAGATATTGGACACCATTTAACCATTTAACCAGGATCATTAAATGTATTCTGTTTCAGTGCTTAGAGATATTCTGAATGAGTTCTCAAATTTTTCTCAATTATTGACCTAAAGAATGTATTCAAGATCTTCAAGAAAGTAAATTAATACTTTTTTCTTTACCAACTTGAAAGCCTTGAATAAATCAATCAGTACATTTAATTTAGAGTTAAATATATATTGTTAATTAAAAACCCTAAAATTTAATGTCAAATATAAATTATATTTCAGTTTTCATGTTTCTAGAAATTTTATTCAATTTATAAGCCATGTGTCATAAGAAAAAGCTCTATGCAAAATCTTTTATCAGATTTTATTTTAGCTTAATTAGCTATAATGGTGTTTTTTTAATTTCTCAAAACTCCATTAAACAAATTAAGAATCTAAGGCAAATATAGGAATATATCTCTTCAATTTTCCTATATTTGATAAATGAAGTGGGATAGCTAATCACTGTTGAGATAATGCAGCTTCCAATTCAAGAAGTATATTGAAACAGGAGTAGATTTCCATAGGTTTTCATAAGAATATATATGGGTTAGTATTAATATTGATTATAGATGTTTGACATATATGTATATAAACCCAGATAGCCATACCTATTAAATTATGGAAAGTTGTTCATAAATAAATATTTATAAAATGTTCCCAAGTCTTCTGTGCAAAAATTTATTTCTTCTGATGATGTTTCAAATCACACTTTGGAACAGTTATTGTTAGGTGCTGTTGAGTCAGACTCATAGTGACCATCATAGGGTTTTCAATGGCTGATTATTTTGCAAGTGGACTGCCATGTCTTTCTCCCATTTTTGCAGTACTGGGATTGAACCTAAGGTCTCAGAGAGAGTAGAGCAGCATACTACCAACTGAGCTAAATCCTAGCCCCCAAACCAGTTGTTGTTGTTGTTAAGTATAGTAGAGTAGAATCTGACTCATAGCATAAGATTTTCAATGACTATTTCGGGATTATTTTCAGAAATGGACTGCTGCATCCTTCTCTCATTTTTGTGGTGCTGAAGATCAGACCTATGTCCTCAGAGAGTGCAGGAAATCTCTTGACAACTAGCTTTTCAAATGAACAGTACTTTCTGTCTTAAGAGGAATGAAAATGTCTTAAAGTTTTCTTAAGCTAATTCTCTCCTAAATCCAGAAATGAATTATAAATAAAAATCACAGAATTTTGATCCCAAATGCAACTTTTAAAAAATTTAGTCTACTTCTCTGAGAATATTAATCTAATTCAAATTGCATACATGGGAACATAAATCAGAACCAAGCCCAGAACTCAGTTCTTTTATCACCCAGCCAGATGTCCTTTTAGCAACTCCACATGAGAGGAGACAATCCTTATAGCAATGAAGGTAATTTTGTTGCTAACTTCTTGAGCTTTGTATCTGGAAGAATGTGAAGGGGTAATCAATGTCATAGCTGTACAGGCAAATGTGACATACTATATGCATCTTTTTTCTTCTATGAGACACTTCAGAGAATTTCTGGCACTAACAAATGTAACTTGAATATCAGAGTATGGCAAACACCCAGGGTTGTAACTCCCCCAAAATAGCAGGGCTGTCAACACATTTTGATTTCCTCTATAATTAGAGAGAGTTAGTCTATTAACCACTTGAATGCTCAATGGGCAAATGATATATTCATTTGGAAGCACCTGTAGCAAGAAGTGGATTCTCAAAAATCACTTATAAACAAAACAAACTATGTTTTAATAGGCATGGAATTTCTTTCAAAAGCAGTTCTAATAGAGTGCTTACATGGTACCAGAACAGATTATCTATCAATATAAGTGAACCCAACAACATTCAGTTCTGGGGAAAATAAGGCACCTGACTGAAGCTAACTACATATTTGATCTGATTTAATGGTTACTAATGCAACATTCTGTTATTCACTCACAGATATTTTTTCCCATAATTTAAAATATAACTTGCATTTTTCCTATTGTGAAATACTATTTATTTATTTCAAAATAAATGAAAAGCACAAATGATCACAAAAATAAAAATCATTTGTGATTTTACTTTCACTGTTAACATTTTGATATACATTCTTCCAAACTTTTTTCTTATTTTATAGTCTAAACTTTTTATTGTAATTTAAGTTATCTTTCCATCATCAATATTCCAGAAATAAGTTTAATGTCTTCATATTATGAATGAATTAAAAAATAATTAACCCATTCCCTATCTTTTTATATATCTGTAAGTAGGCTTTTTAAAGGTAAATAGTGGCTCCTTCACAAAAATTGACATGTATAACCCATGTATTATGGAAAATCAGTGTCCTGTTTGTTTTAAGAAAGAAAAGACTAGATAAAAATACCGAATTTAATTGATGTGTTGTTGTTGTTGTTAGGTGCCGTCGAGTTGGTATCTGATTCATAGAGACCCTCATACAGTTTTCAATGGCTGACTGTTTCGGGATTGCCTTGGGAGTGGATTGCCAGGCCCTTCTCCCATTTTTGCGGTGGTGGGAATTGAACTCAGGACCTCAGAGACTGCAGTGCAGTGCTCTACCAACTGAGCTAAATCCCAGCCCTTAATTTATGTAGTAATATTTTATTAGTAAATTTTGAATAAATAGCATTAATGGAATATTGATTGAAAGATTTTTCACTTTTGAAGTCAAGGCTGCTTATTGTCTTATTTCTCCCAGATTTGCTTTCATAAAAGAGAGTTTGGGACTCTGGTGAAAATTATAGCTAATAATACATGACTGTAAATAGTTACAAAAATGATGAAAATCATCTCATTGACAGATTTAAATGTCTGGTATCTTGATATATGTATTTTTATATGAGGTTGAAATAAATATAATATTTATGTGACAGGAATTTTAATAAAGTGATTTAACTTTTGTGTCAATCTGATAGACAAATATTATCACATTACTATCACTGTGACATAAATCAAACAACCAAAATTCTGTAATATCAAATAAATTTGATTGCTAGGATTGCAGGGATTTAGCTCAGTTGGTGGAGTGCTGCGCTGCAGTCTCTGAGGACCCGAGTTCAATTTCCAGCACTGCAAAAATGGGAGATGGGCCTGGCAATCCACTCCCAGGGCAATCCTGAAATAGTCAGCCATTGAAAACCCTACGAGGGTTGCTATGAGTTGGATACTGACTCGACAGCACCTAACAACAACAGCAACAATCGCCACGTTACTCCTATGCTAAAAGGAAACTTAGGTAATTTTACTTCCCTCTTTTCTTCTAGTTTGGTGACAGAGATTAGAGTTAACAAGAAGTTTTATGTGCCCCTCTCCCCAAAAATGGTTTACTTTAGAGGACGTTTCACATGAATAGTTTGTGTATCCTGTTGTGGATGGATAGAATATTCTAAAAACGACAATTAGATGAAGTTGGTTGATAGTATTGTTTAAGTCTTCTTTATTACTGATTTTTTGTCTACTTTTTCTATTATCTGCTGAGATAAGGATATTGAAATCTTCAACAGAATTGTATTGTACACTTGTATGATTTTCCTTCTACTATCAATTTTGACTTCATGAATTTTGAATCACACTTTTAAATGCATAAATGTTTAAGAGTATGTATTCTTGATGAATTTATGAGACCTGGAATGTCATTGTGATGATTAGTAAGGCTTCTAATTATGAGTTATTTTGTCATTTTATTTTTATCTCCAGAATAACTCACCAATTATCACAGTGACCTTCCAGTTGTTGTGAAACATTCAATCCTTTATTTTATTACCATGGATGGAATAGTTCACCTGGGGAGAAGTAGCACCAAAGAATACCTATTTGGTACTCTTCCACATCTTTGGAATTAATAGAGTTAACACAGTCAACAGCCAAATTTATGTGTAACTTTCCCTTCATTTGGTGAAAAAAAAAAAAATATATATATATATCCAGAAAGCATCTGTGCCAATGCAGCTGTATGTCAAGAGCCCAAACATGCTGACTAGTGTTGTTTTAAATCCATGAATATTAATATGTTAAGCAATAACTTGTTTCTTCTGTCAGTCACAGAGAATTCTAATTCCTTCAAGTTACACTCTCCTGAATGACAGTTCTATATCTTTTCCTCTCCTCTGAACTGTCCAACATTTTATCCTCATTTTCATTCTTGGATTATGATCTGGTATCTTACTTCCCTGAGAAAACTAAAGCAATCAAAAAAGAACCTCCACATGTTCACACCATCATCTTTGCCTTCTTATTGGATGAACTCTACTTTCTTCTGCCTAAGTTGAACCCTTCCATTTGAGTCCTAAATTCTGTGTCCTTGTGCCTGTCTTAGTCTGTTTGTACAGCTGCAAGAGAATAGCTGAGACTGGGTAATTTCTAAATAGCATAAATATACTTCTCACATTTCTGGAGGGTATGAACTCTAAGAGCAGATTACTGGCATTGATTTCTGGTGAATGCCACTCTCTGCTTCAAACATAGAACATTGTCACTATGTTCTCAAGAGAAGGCAAATGCTATGTTCTCACATGGTAGAAGGCAGAAGAGCCAAAGGTGTAAATAGCCCTCTTATGTCTCTTTCGTAAAGTCATTAACCTCATATGTGAAGGCTTTCCCCTCATAACTTAATCACCTCCTGTACCTCTTAATACTGTCAAAATGAAGATTACGTTTCAACATCAATTCTGGAGGGAATACAGGCATTTAAATTTTAGCAGGGTCTAATAAAAAAAAACATTGCTTCTGTTACTCCCCTCTCCCTTCATCATCTTCATAAAAATCCTATTGTACTTCAGAAGTATTTTACTTTGGAGCTAATCTAATGGCTTAAATTCTAGCTCAGAATTTACTAATTGTATGAATTTGGATAAGTTACTTAATCTAGTTTTCAGTTTATCCACCTAGGTTAAAAGGGGAGAAAATACTAGGATCTAACACATAAATTTATTCTTAGGATTAAATGAATTCATGTATAAATTAATAAGGCCTGATATTTAAGTCCTATATTTGTATTATTATGATGATGACTAAATGAGGTTTTGGTAATATTTCCTATGAAATAAGGGTATATCTACTTTCCATTTGTTTTTTATTCTCTTTAAGGAAAAAATCCTTAAAACAGTCCACTAATGTGACTTTTCCATCTTATTAAATCATATTTTCATCCTTAGAATTATAAAATGAAAACTCTTACAGTCCTTTTTTAATGTTCTTTTTCTCCCATTGTGTATATTTAATTCACCAGGAATTCCTTTAGTCTCTATATTTAATATTTAAGTCTTCAATTTCTCCCATTGTACTTTTCTTGAATTCAT
>VMDO01033715.1:0-17687 GCA_007922755.1 Pedetes capensis
ATTTCTTCGATCAATACTTTTTCTATAAAAATGTTCTGTAATACTCATGAGTTTGGAAATTTTCTAGCTCCCTTTCTGTTAGTGATTTCTTAGCTTTAATTATGATTGGAAAGAACACTTTGTATGATTTGCATTCTTTTACATTTGTTAAAATGTGTTTTAAGGCTAGATTATGGTCTATTTTTGGTGACTATTCCAAATGGTCCCCAGAAGAATGTCTGGCAGGTTACTTGGCAACAAATTTCCCTAGTTTGGTTTGACTGAGAAAGTTTCTATTTTATTTTTGCTTATAACAATAATTTTTTAATAAATAATTTGAGATTTTTGGTTGGTTTTCTGCCCAATATTTAAACCTTTCAACCTATCTTCTTTCATGGCATATAAAGGAATTTCAATTTTTTAATTAATTAATTAATTAATTGTGGTTTTAGGGATTGAACCTAGGGACTTGTTCTATACCAATGAATTATATTCGCAGCCCTCTAATTTTTTTTTTAGTTCTGAGACAAGTTCTTGCTAAGTTGTGCAGGCTACTTCTAACATTGATCTTGTGATCCTCATGCCTTAGCCTCCTGAATTACTGAGATTACATTTTTGCTCCATTGTCCCTGGCTTCTATGTAATTATTATCCTGTCTGTTCTGTAGGTAGGTTTTGTCTTTTTCTTTGGCTACCTTCAATAACTTATTTTTGTGATTGCCTTTCATTTTCAATAATACCATATGCCTCTGAAGTCTTTTATTATAATTATTATTAATTTTTAATTTTTTGTGACATGTTCTCACTGTGCAGCCTAAGCTGGTCTAGAATGTGCACCAGTCCTCCTGCCTTGATCTCCCAAGTTTGGGGATTAAATGCATGTGACACCATACCTGGCTTCCTATGTAGATTTTAAAATTTATCCTACATTTTGTTATCTGAGTAATTTTGTTTCTACTATTAATTTTAGAAAATTATCAGCTATTTTTTTGCTTTTCTTTCTTCTTCCACTATTCATGTTACACATAAGCTACCCCTTATATAATTATTATAGTTCTTGAATGTTCTTATCTGTTTTTTGTTTGTTTGTTTCATTCCTTTTTTCTTTTGTATTTCAGGTTTGGAATTTTCTACTGACAAATCTTCAGTCTCACCTATTTTCTCTTTAGCTGTGGTCAGTGTACTGAAGAACAAATGAAAGGTATTCTATATGTTTGCTATAGCCTCTTTTATTTCTTGTGTATCTTTTTGACATTTTGATCCTTTTTTTTTTTCTTTTTTTTTGGGGGGGGTGAGGGCGTACTGTGGGTTGAACCCAGGACCTTGCACTTGCATGCTTTGCAAGGGCTGCCCCACTGAGCTGCACCTCCCACCCATTTTTTTACTTTTTGAGACAGAGTCTCGATAAATTACACAGATTGCCTCTGGACTCGAAATTGGGATCCTCCTACCTCTGCCTCACAAGTCACCATAGGATGACAGGAGTGTGCCACTGCACCCTGCTGATTCTTTCTCCTTTTTTCATTCTTTTTGTTCTCATTACCTGTCTAGTCCTGCATGTTAGTTGCTTTTCTGTAGTCTTCTTAATATATCAGCCATAATTTAAAATCTTTGATAATTTCTTTTTATATTTCAGTACTGAGGGTTGAACCCAGGACCTCATGCTTGCATGTGTTCCAAGTGCTTTGCCACTGAGCTGGACCCTCAGCCCATTTTTTTTTTTTTAATTTTTGGGACACAGTCTTGCTAAATTATGCAGAATACTTCTGGTCTCAAATTTACAATCCTCCTGCCTCTGCCTCCCAAGTCTCTGGGATTACAGCACCTGCTTCATAATTCTTTGATAATTTTAAAGATTTTGCCATGTGATTTTGGTTTTTATGTTTGCTTTGTCTTCTCTTCATACTGTCTTTTTTCTTGACTTATAGCAAGCTTGCAATTTTTAAAATTAAAAGTCAGACATGATATGTCAGATCATGGCAACTGATTAGGTAGACCTTTAATATGAAATATTAGGTTTGCTTGTGTAGATATCAGGCTGTATGAATGTTTCCCATTAATCTATGACAGTAGCTTCAAATTCCTTTCCTATAATTGTTTCATTTACCTTTTTTTTTTTGCTTTTCCTAGAAACTACTTTTTAAATTTGTGTATGTCTTTTAGCTCTCTCAGTTGTGATTCAATATTATTTTACTAGTGCTCTATTTATCATACAGTAAAATACTGAAGGGCATATATGGTCCATAATCTTACGATTTAATTTCTCTCTGTGTGTGCATGTGCATGCATGTACACAGGTTTTTGTATGTTAGAGCCTGATTTTGATCCCCTGAAGAATTTCTTGGCTTTTTATGATTTTTTCCTCTTATATGAGGTGAGAAATTTTGAGTGGACTGGGTTTGTCTGGATGTCCAGCCTGTTTATAAGGTAAGCTTCTATAAAATTAATATCCTTTGAAGGCAGATTTTTCTAATGGAAAACAAAATACTTTGGGCATATTTTTAAATGATTAGTTTCCCCTCTCCTTGTCTGAAACCCTAGGATAATTATTTTTCTCATTCTTCACTTAAAAAAGTTTGTAGGGATTTTGGAGATAAAACTTTTGAAAATGTGGGGACCCATGGAGCTTTTAACTCTCAAGTTAGTCTTCATTCTCTAGTGAATGTTTAATTGCCTTTTAAGTGTTCTTAATAGTTTTCCTACTGGCTATTTGCTCTGGCAGCTTATGCTCTTGGTTATTTCTAATTCTCTTTATTTGCCTGTCTCTAATTTTCACAGAATTGGTTTGCTCTTTAACCTCAATTATCTGATGTATTTAAGAAGAGTTGTTGATTTTCAGTTTATTCAGCTTTTTTTTCCTCATGAGAATGAGAATGAAACTTCCAGTCTCACCACCTGTCAGAGGATATTCGAAATCCCTTTAATGCAGTATTTAAAGTAACAGGCATTTCAAGTTCTATACAATAACTATAGTATGTTGTTTCAACTCATAATAATCAAAAAGTTAAGAGTAAAATTGTGTTAAAAGTCATGCAAAAGCTTACAACATGGTGGAAACATGTTCCAAAATTAAAATAAATGTAAGTGGTGAATAAGGTACAGCTTTGAACTTAAAGTTTATCATCCCTTTAAGTACATGGCACTTGGAACCTCAAATAAGAATTTTTCCAGAAAGTAGAACTTTTGGACTTAACCTTTTGAAATGTCAAATAGATTTCCAAGGTAGAATTTTTAAATGTTTGTAAAAATTTAACCCTCCACTACATATAAGAAATTTACTAAATATATGACTAAACATACAAATTGTGGAGCCAGTACCATATATGAGCTGTGATCAAAAGAGTCCTTTTCCTTTTTTTGAGATATTTGGTGGTTGAATTCAGGGCATCACACATACTTTGCAAATGCTCTACCATTGTGCTGGACCCACAGCTCATTTGTTATTATTATTACTTTTTAATGTTGAGTAGGGGTTTCACTATATTATGCAGGTTTCCTTTAGCCTCAAATTTGCAATCCTCCTACTTCTCTCTCCCAAGTCTCTGGGATTTCAGGCATATGCCATTGCACCTGGTGTAAGATGAATGTTTAAATAAAGAAATTATTATAATACAAAACACATTATGGAGATTCAGGTCAAAATGGCAGATTGCTAACACCTACCTTTAGACACTGAGAAACAGGATAGCTTAAATAGTGATACAAACTTTATACCAAATAGATAGAAATAGCAAAAAAGATGAGAGAGAGAGAGAGAGATAAAAATATATGGTGCTAATAATATCAACTGCACAAAAAGAAGAAAGAAAGAGCACAAGAAAATGCAAAGAGATTGCCATCAGATACACAGGGCTGAGTGTGTAAGCAAGAAAAATAATTACCATCTTAACAGAAATTGGCCTCAAGAAGACCATCACTGATTCCACTAGAGGTTGCACAGACTGGGATGGCACTTTCTTCAAGAGATAGGTCACCAAAGCAATATATCAACAGAAAAATGAAAGAATTAAATTGCACCATAGACCAACAGGTCCTTATAGATGTCTACAGAATATTCCATCCATCAGATGTGGAATACACATTTTTCTCAGTGCCACATGAAACTTTCTAAGATAGACCACATTTTAGTCCACAAAAATGGCCTCAACATATGGAAAAAAAGAAATCACCTCTTGTAACTTATCAGATCACAATGGAATAAAATTAGAACTCAAAAGCAAGAAAAATTTCAGAAATGTTAAAATTCATGGAGACTAAATAATACACTGTTGAATGATCAATGAGTCATCAAAGAAATCAGACTAGAAATTAAAACATTTCTGCAATCAAATGAGGACAAGAACACATCCTACCAAAAGTTGTAGGATACAGCAAAGGGAAGTTCAAGCCTTGAGTGCCTTCATCTATAAGTTGTGTTGTTGATGTTAGGCGCCATCCAGTTGTGTCTGACTCAAAGTGACCCTCATAGGATTTTCAGTGACTGTGGTGGGATTCCTGAGGGAGTGGATTGCCATGTCCTCCCATCATCAATTAGTTGTTGTTGTTATTGTTACATGCCATAGAGTTGGTATCCGACTCATAGTGACCCTCATAGGGTTTTCAATGGCTGTTTCAGGATTGCCTTGGGAGTGGATTGCCAGGCCCTTCTCTCATTTTTGTGGTGCTGAGAATTGAACTCGGAACTTGAGAGCCTGCAGTGCAGTGCTCTACCAACTGAGTTAAATCTCAGCCCATCAATAAGTTAGAGAAGGATAAATTAACTAATTTATTGACACATTTGAGGGCACTAGAAGGCCATCAAGAAGCCAACCCCAAAAGGAGTACTCAGACTGAAAATGTTAATATCAAGACAAAGATTGGCCAATTAGAAAGTAAAAAGACAATTCAATGAATTAATGACACTAATAAATCATTCTATGAAAAGGTTAACAAAGTGGACACCCTCTGACCAATCCCACCAACAGAGAGAAAGTAAAGGCCTGAATTTAAAAAAAAATTAGACATGAGAATGGAATCATAACCACCAATACCAACCAAACACAGAAGATTATCAAGGAGTACTTGGAGAAATTATACTCCTCAAAAAATGAAAATATAGAAGAAATGTAAAAGTTGCTTAACACATATGAATCACCAAAATTAAACTCTGAGGACATAGACAATTTAAACAGACCCATTATGTTCACCAGTATACAGAGAGTAATAAAAAATCTCCCATCAAAAAAAGTCCATGTCTTGATGAGTTCACAGCAGAATTGTACCAAATCTTCAAAGAAGAATTAATACCGATTCTCATTAAACTATTTCATAAGTTAGAAACTGAAGGGACACTTCCAAACTCATTCTATGAAGCTAGTATCACATTGATAACAAAACCAGGCAAGGACACTCAGGAAAAAGAATGATAGATCAATTTCCCTGATGAACATTGATGCAAAAATCCTTAACAAACTTCTGGCAAATGGAATTCAGTAACACATAAAAAAGATCATACACCATGATCAATTGAGCTTCATTCCACAAATGCAAGGCTGGCTCAACATACAAAAATCAATGTAATTCAACATATCAAAGGAGTAGCAGACAGAAATCACATGATCATCTCAATTGATGCTGAGAGGAATTTTGGAAAAGTGCAACAACTTTTCATGAAAAACATACTGGAGTTGGTGGGCATAATAGGGAAATATCTGAACATCCTAAAAGCCATCTATCTCAAACCTTCATCCAATATCATATTAAATGGGGAAAATTGAATGTATTCCTTTTAATATCAGGAATAAGACAAGGATGTCCACTCTCTCATCTCTTATTTAATATTGGGATCAAAGTCCTAATCAGAGAAATCAAGCAAGAGAAAGAAATCAAAGGGATACAGACAGGCAAAGAAGAGGTCAAATTATTCTTATTTCAGGATGACATGATCCTTTACCTAAAAGACTTAAAATTTCCTCTGGAAAACTCTTAGGGCTAATAACTCCTTCAGCAAAGTGGTAGGATACAAAATTAATATTCAAAGATCAGTAACCTACCTTTACACCAAGGCTGAATGGGAACACAAGGAAATTAAGACAATGATCCCATTCAAATTAGCCTACCAAAATATTAGATATTTAGGAACAAATCTAATCAAAGAAGCTGAAGATCTCTACAAGGAAAACTTTAATCTTTAAAGAAAGAACTTGAAGAGGACACTAGAAAATGGAAGGACCTCCCCTGCTTATGGATTGGAAGAACCAATATTGTAAAATGGCTATATTACAAAAGCAATTTGCAGATATAATGCCATTAGTGCCTACTAAAGTCCTAATAACACATATTACAGAAATAGAAAAATTAATCTTAACATTCATATGCAAACACAAGATTTCACATATCAAAAACAATCTTAAGTAGCAAAAACAGTGTAGGCACGATCACAATACCTGATCCACTTTAAACTATACTACATGATAGTGGCAAAAACAACGTGGTACTGGCATAAAAAATAGTCTTGAATACCAAAGGAACATAATTGGAGACACAGAGATAAATCCATGCTTCTAATGCCACCTGATTTTTGACAAAGGGGCTAAGAACATTCACTGGAGAAAAGATAGCCACTTCAACAAGTGGTGCTGGGATAATTGGATATCCATTTGGAGAAAATAGACCTCTATCTCTCAATTTACCTGAGAGTCAATTCAAAATGGATAAGTGACTTCAACATAAAACCAGAAACCTTAAAACTAGTAGATGAAAAGATAGGAAACATGCTCCAACACATAGACACAGGAAAGCGTTTCCTTAACAAGACTCCAATCATCCAGGAAATAGCATTAAGAATTAACAAATGAGATACCATGAAATTAAAATGCTTCTATACAGCAAAGGAAACAATCAACATAGTAAAGGGAGAGTCCCCTGAATGGGAGAAAATCTTTGCATCCTACACATCTGACAGGAGACTAATTCCTAGAATACAAAGAATTAAAGAATATAAATCCCAAGACAACATAGAATGCAGTTCATAAGTGGGCAAAGGAAATGAACAGACAGTTCTAAAATGAAAAAGTTCAGAGCTCAGGAATACATGAAAAAAATGCTTAGTATCCCTAGCCATTATGGAAATGGAAATCAAAACAACACTGAGATTCCATCTCACTCCAGTAAGATTGGCCAAGATCAACAAAATATATAAGAAAAAATGCTGGTGAGGATGTGGAGAAAAAGGATCCATTTTACACCGTTGGTGAGGCTGCAAATTATATCAACCACTTTGGAAATCAATAGAGAGATACCTTAGAAAACTAAGAGTAGGCCTGCCATGTAAACCAGCTATACCACTCCTGGGCTAGGGTTTAGCTCAGTTGGTAGAGTGCTACTCTGCCCTTTCTATGGACCTAGGTTTTATCCCCAGCACTGAAAAAATAGTAGAAGGATGTGGTAATCCATTCCCAAAACAATCTGAAAACAGTCAGCCACTGAAAACCCCATTAAGGTTGTTATGAGTAGGGTCTGACTGGGTGGCACCTAACAAAAACATACCACTTCTGGGAATATACTCAAAGGGAAATAAGTCCTCATACCACTGAGGTACCTGAATCTCCATAGTTAACAAAGCGCTGTTCAAAATCATAAGGACATGGAACCAACCAATATGTCCATCAACAGAAGAATGGATAAAAATTGTGGCACATATACACAATGGACTATTACTCAGCAATAAAAAAGAATGAAATAAGGTCATTTGTAGCAAAGTGGATGGAACAGGAGAATATCATCTTAAGTGAATGAACCCTGGACAAAAAGGGGAAGAACCATATGTTCTCTCTTATATGTGGGCGCTAAATCTTACTTAAAGGAAGAAAAAATATCTATACCTATGCAGATATATAAAAATGAACAATCAGATGAAGCTGAAAAGGAAAATTTTAAGCAGAGTGGAAAGAAGAGGGAGCAAAGATTGTGGAAGACAAAATGAGGAGCAGAAACAATGTAGAAGGATAAAAAGGGAGAGGATTATTCCAAATAAAATGATGCCCCTTTATGGATACATAGGGAATATAACCCATACTTACACATGATTTTTACTATATATTAGTTAAAGGGTTCCACAAACTATGTAAGTTGATGAAAGTGTAACCAAAAGGAATGTAATAGGTATATAATGGAAATAGCAAATGCAGTATTCTCTACTCAACCAACATTTCTCAATAAAGGGAAAAACAACAATAAAAGATATATAGCTATTGATCCTTCTTGAAATACTCCTCCTGGCTTTAAATACACTTAGCCCATGATTCTTGCCACTTTCTGAAGCAATTCGGTAAGTCTTCTTTTGTGAGATTCTTTAGTTGTGCTGTCAAGGCTGCCTTGATATCCTGAATCACTTCAAAACTTTTACCTTTCATGGTCATTTTGACTTTGAGGAAGAGCCAGAAGTTGCATGGTGCATGATCTAGTAAGTAAGGTGGATGAGAACACACTGTAATATTTTTATTTGACAGAAATTGCTATACTGGAAGTGATGTGTGGCATGGGGCATTATCATGATGGAATATTAAACTAAATATACTCATGAAAGAGGACTTCCTGAACTGCTTCAGAAAGTGGCAAGAATCATGGGATGAGTGTATATGGAAGTCAGGGAGAATATTTTGAGGGAGATTAATGGCAATGTGGGCTTGGATTTAGCTCAGTTGATAGAACACCTGCTCTGCACTCTAAGGACCTGGGTTGGATCCCCAGCACTACACAAATGAGAGAAGGACATGGCAATCCACTCTCAAAAACAATTCCGGAACAGTCATTGAAAATGCTGAGAGTCGATATGAGTTTGACATGACGCAACAGCATCTAACAACAATGACAATGTGTCATTTATCATGACAATTTCTTTTTAGCTTTAAGCATTTGCTATATCTTTTAATTGAACTGTGTAAATCATGATTGAAGCCATGGGCTAAGTGAGATTTCCTAGGAAAACAAAGACATGTGAGGATTAACTCTGGGGCACTCCAGAATTTACAATCTGGGAAGAAAAAAAGGTCGCCGAAGGGATACTGAGGAGAAACAGCCAGTGAGGTAGAAAGGGAAAGAATGTCCTGTGTGTGTAGTACTTATAAATGTGAAAACAATTTTCAGAAGAACCATCAACCAAGACACACACTTAGCAAGGTAAAGTCAGAGGATTGACCACTGGAGTTAAGAAACTGCCTCATAGTTACCTTTGCTTTCCAAATCCAGTCTCTGAAACACACACACACACACACACACACACGCACACACACGTTCTTGCTGAAGGATTCAAATATGCTGTTAAGTTGCACTATTTAATAGGTTACTTGTCTCTTTTCTCTTCTTTATAATTTCTCATTAAGGAATTACACTTACCACCACAGTCCTCAAAACACCTTTTGATTCCAAGTGCTAACTTGGGGAGTCCATCTGCTGTCACAGATCTATGGTGCTAAAGTGAAGCTGGCAGGAGAACTGACAACCAGAGAGGCATATCCTGTATAATGTGCTCTTCTTCCACTTCGGCAAAAATAGAATCCAAACTTTGGCAGGAAATGAGAGAAATTTTGCATTCTGGTTAGCATTCATGTTTTTTACCTTAAAATATAAAGTGGGATCCCTCAGGTATGTTAGAGGATAAAATATTCTACAGTACAGTCAGTATCTTCTTAATGTTTTAGTTACAAAAAATACTGAATCTGAAAGTATTACCATGTAATGTTATCATATGTACTGTCACGAAAGCAAGGGGCATATCCTTATGTGAGAGGCAAATGAATAAATGACCATTAAAATAACTCAAAGGGATCATATAAATGTGCATTTGGGGCTAGGATTTAGCTCAATGGGTAGAATGCTGTTCCACAGTCTCTGAGGACTTGGGATCTATCCCCAGCACCCCAGAAATGGAAGAAGGACATGACATTCCACTCACAAAGCAATCCCAAAAGAATCAGCCATTGAAAACCCTATGAGGGTCACTCTGAGTCCAACTCCACTTGACAGCACCTAACTATAACAAATGTGCAATTGTGGAGAATGGGAAGAAACACTTAAATGAAAATAAATTCCTTTTCCTACATAAATCAAGGAATATGTCATTCTCAATGAATGAATTTTCCAAACAACTATAACATGATGCTTGGGCTTGGTATAACATGATGCTTGGTATAGTGCTACTGCACTGCAGTCTCTGAGGTCCCGAGTTCAATTCCCAGCACCACAAAAGTGGGAGAAGTACCTGGCAATCCACTCCCAAGGCAATCCCGAAACAGTCAGCTGTTGAAAACCCTATGAGGGTCGCTATGAGTCAGATACCTACTCAATGGCACCTAGCAACAACAACAACAACAACAACAACAACAACAACATAACATGATGCTAAGCTCCATTAATGAAAAATATTTTTGAGCTGTGTGTGGTGGTACACCCCTGTAGTCCAAATGACACAGAAAGGAGAGGTAGGAGGATCACAAGTTCAAGGCAAGATGCAGAGTCTGCAAAACTTGTTGAGACACTGACTCAAAAAACAAACAAACAAACAAAAAACAAAAAACGAGGGCTAGAGAGTACAGCTCAGCGGTAGAGCACTTGCAAAGTATGTACAAAACCCTGTATTCAACCCTCAAGTACCACAAACAACAACAACAATAATAAATTTCAAGAACTTTGGTTCAAGATATCATATGACTGGAAGCCCTAACACAGCCTTGCAAACTTTCACCAACTTATAAAGGAAAAAAGTAAAGGGCAGAAACTGATACATCTAATACTAAGATTTCCAGATAATATAAAGCAAAAAGGTAGTTAAAAATTCTTACCAACAAAGAAAAATGATTCCAAATAGAGAAAAATCATCTTTGATTTTAAGAGGCTATCATTTCCTGGATTCTTCTCATGAAACACAAAATCCTCTGGAAAAAAGTATACATTTTCTTTTGCTTTTCTGATGATTTAGTGGATCAGGGCTTTTACCAACTAGAAAACCATATAGCTCTCTCTGTTTACCAAAAGTTAGGATCTATATTTCTGTAGGTAAAAATTAAAAATAAACTTTCCTGACCTTCTCTTCTGAAATTTCTGATTTAGTATATCTATATTTGACTTATGTGTATAATCTGGAGGGAAAAAATACCTTAAATTGAAATTCTGCTGTGTATATCTAACTTAAAATTTCTTATCTAACTCTTTAAAAATGCAGGAAATGAAAGAAATTTTTGCATTTTTGTTAGGATTTGTACTTTCTTAAAACATAGATTAGAAATAGAATAATGATCCATGCTACCACTTTGCTGTTTTGTGACATAGACATTCAAAAATCTCTGTAAGAACTATCATTGTGGCATGATAATTTCTTGAAGTGGTAGGTTCCGTGAAGCAGATGCAAAAAACAAACATCTGAAAGAAAGCTTTAATTTTTCTTATAATCAATCAAACTAGTTTAGAAACAGAAGCAAATAGGAAATAGAAAGATGGCCTCCATTGCAGCAGAATTATTCCAAATGAAATTCTTCTACCAGAACATAAACCACCTGAGATCTGTGCAGTCAACCTTTTCTCTAGGAGATATTCTGAGAAAGGAATTAGATCTGAACAAAAGGGCAAAAGACAAGAAGGAAAACCACTTATCACACATGTTGACTAATGTTGGACATAAAACTGCTCAGCAACAAATAAAAATGCAAATCTAATAAAGTTTTTTCATAGTTATCATCATCCAGATAAATTGGAGGAAGAACATTCTTTGAAAATGGATCAGATACATGATCTAGAAGAAATTTTTGCCAGAATATTTGACAATCTTAATGTGTGTAGCATGTAAAGCATATCTATAGTTTCTGCTATAAAATCCCAGTTAGGCACTAGATGACAGAAATGGATGAAAAGAAAAGGGGTGTGAATAGATAAGAGAATGCTGCAAGGAGAATAAGGATATGATAGGAGAATTGAAATTTACCAGATGTATAAAGAAAATCTAGAACTTTACAATATTAATAAAATAAGTAATATAAAGGATGGACTTGAAATCTCATCCAAGGTTGCAGATGAAAATTAACAAGTAAAAGATGTATTGAGAATAAAGGTAATCTCTATGGAGGAAAGAAAATACAGTGATAATACATGGTAGTGGATATTTCTAAGAGGCCAGAACAAATGTAATAATGTTATAATTGTTAGGTGCCATGGAGTTGCTATCTGACTCATAGAGACCCTACATACAAAAGGGAAAACAGTATTGTTAGTGCTTCTCTGCTATTCATAGGGTTTTTAATGGCTGATTGTTTTTTTGGGAGTGATTTTCCAGGTCCTTCTCCTAAGCCTACAGCACCTAGTGTTCCTAGGTGGTCTCCCATCCAAGTACTAACCAGGTCCAACCCTGCTTAGCTTCTGAGATCTGATGGGATCCAATATCACAGTGATAGGGCTGCAGGCAAATGTAACAATAGCAATAATTAAATGTGTACTTATATTTAATAGCGGATTTTTTAAAAAATTAAACTTATTTTTGTTCCTTTCAGCTCATCTTGTTATGTTTTTCTAGGTCACTGATCCTGTTTTATAAAGGCCATGACATTTTACTTTGTTCAAATGATAAATGTAAATGTTTCTAATTTTTTGTCTGAATTATTGAGTAAATAATTTTTTCAAGGGTGGTTTAACATTTAAGTCCTCAAATTTGATGACATTTTAGTTCAATGTATAGATAATTTTTTCCTAGACATTTTGTTCTTGTTTGTTTTTTGGTATTTGTTTTATAATGTATAAACATCTACTGGGGCTGGGGTTTAGTTCCATTGTTAAGAGTGCCTTTCTCCACTTTTTGATGCCTTGGGTTCAATCTCCAGCACTGTAAAAATGGGAGAAGGACATGGCAATCCATGCCTGAAGCAATCATGAAAACAATCAGCCATTGAAAACTCTATGAATAGTAGAAAAGCACTAACATGGTGTCAGTCATGACACAGCGCTAGGGAGTGTTTCATTCTGTTGTATATAGGGTTGCTATGACTCAGACCTGACTTGATAGCACCTAACAACAACAGCAAACAAATACTGAGAATGAATTGTTAACAACATCAACTGCTACACCTTACCTTCATATTACTCATTATATACATTGAGATCCTGTGTGAAAGTATGCATATGTGTATTTAGCTGTTGTTGTGTGCCATCGAGCTGGTATCCGACTCACAGCAACCCTACGTACAACAGCCAAAAGGGTATTGTTACTGCTTCTCTGCTATTCATAGGGTTTTCAGTGGCTGGTTGTGTTTTCTGGGAGTGGCTTACCAGGTCTTTCTCCCAAGCTTACAGCACCTGGTGTTCCCAGGTGGTCTCCTATCCAAGTACTAACCAGGCCCGACCCTGCTTAGCTTACGAGATCTGACAGGATCATATGTCACAGTGGTACAGCTACAGGCTGTGTATTTAGCTAGATGGCTTTTTATCTTTATTAACATTTTCTTAGGAATGACATTTTTTTGCAACAACTGTTGGAATTTACAAAGTTGATCATATGGATTATTGAAATGATAAAATATATATCTAACTGCTAATTCAACTTCTCATTTAAATTTACTCACTCATGGTATTGTCTTCACTCAAATTACAAAACATTTTATAGTTTTATATTTTAGATGTCTTAATAGCTATCCTTATTTATTAGGTTATATATCTATCTATATACTATATATCCAGAAATCTAATTACTACCATTTCAGCAGTTTTGTTGCTGTGGTTAGGTGCCATTGAGTTAAGTCCAACTCCTAGCAATTCTAGGTACAACAGAATGAAACACTCCTCAACATTGTGCCATGCCTGGCCCTATGTCAGTGCTTCTTTGCTACTCATAGGGTTTTCAATGGCTAACTGTTTTTTCTCAGGAGTGGGCTGTCAGGTCCTACTCTCATTTTTGCAGTGCTGGGGATCAAACCTAGGGGCTCAGACAGTGCAGAGCAGCACTCTACCAACTGAGCTAAACCTCAGCCTTCAACAGTTTTAGAGGATTAAACATTTAGATGAGGGTTGTAACCGAGAGCTCTAAACTTGGAATTAAATCCGAATTTGATTCTAATCTGCACCTTCTTTTTTAGCCGTTTAAAACTGTTGAAAGAGTACGGATTACACACACACACACACACACACACACACACACACACACACACACACACAGAGAAGAGGGACCTGGCAGCCACTCCTGAAATAATCCTGAAACAATGAGCCATTGAAAACACTATGAATAGCAGAGAGGCATGGATATAGTGCTGTGCATGGCACAGTGTTTGTTAGTGTTTCATTCTGTTGTATGTAGGAACATTATGAGGAAGACTAACTCTCAGCACTTAACAACAACCTATATGTATATGTGTGTGTATATATTTATACATACACACATATATATATACACATACATATGTATACACACACACACATATACACACTTTTGTTTTGTTTTGCTTTTTAGTCTTACAAAGAATGTTTTGCGATATGCCCTTTTTGACTGACGTATTTCTCACAGATGACCAACACTTTATTCTCAGGGAACTAGTGAGACTAAGCTCAGGATATTCTCAAATCTAATCCATACATTTTAACAGTTTTAAAGGACTTAAAAATTAGATTCAAGTTAGAATTGCATGTGGATTGGATTCTAATTGTAGATTAGATTCTTTAGTTTCTTACTTTAACAATTAGAATCCAATTCATATGTGATTCTAAACTGGTCTGATTTTTTAGCCTTCTATAACTGCCAAAAGAGGCTAATTAGATTCAAGACTATATAGTATATTTGACTCCTTCCTGGAAAGAAGGAGATAATTTGTGTATGTATTATGAATATCTGTCTTCAGCCTAATCCCATTGTGGCACATTTGTCTGAAATGCATATATATATATATATATATATATATATATATATATATATATATACATATACATATATATATAGTTGTTGTTGTTGTTAGGCACCATCAAGTCATGTCCGACTCATAGCGACCCTCATAGGGTTTTCAATGGCTCAATGTTTCAGGATTGTCTTGGGAGTGGATTGCCACATCCTTCTCCCATTTTTGCGGTGCTGGGTATCGAACTTAGGACCTCAGAGACTGCAGAGCAGTGCTCTACCAACTGAGCTAAATCCCAGCCCATATATATATATATATATATATATATATATATATATATATATATATACACACACACACACACACATATATATATATATATATATATATACACACACACACACACACACACATATATATATATATATATATATATATATATATATATATATATATGCTGAGGTTTAGCTCAGTTGGTAGAGTGCTGCTTTCTGTCTTCTGAGTACTCAAGTTCAATTTCCAGGAGAAGTTCATGGCAATCCACTCTCAACACAATCCTGAAAACAGCCATTGAAAACCCCTATGAGAACTGCTATGGGTTGCACCCCACTAGATGGCACCTAAAAACAACATATAATTTTCTAGGATTACATGCAAGTGCCATCACGTGCAGCTCAATTATATTTTCTTAGTAGTTATTTTCTTTAATATATAGGATGGCTACAAGTTTGATCATTTCTTTAATAATTGAATTTTCATGTACTTGTGGCAGGAAAAATATTGGCAAAGTACTAGAGATTAAATGGGCATCTCCAATTTGATTTAACTTAGGAAATCTTTTTTCACATTTATGATAATGAAATTTTTAATTTCTTAGTAAATTGGATCCACAAAACTTATTTCTCACATTTATTATTTAAAAAAAAACATTGGTTCATCAAAATTTAAATCTTGTGTTTCAAACCCAGAGCTAATTAGTAGAACATTTTGAAATATTTCCTTCTTTTCAGTTGTTCAAGATCTGGTAAAATTATTCAATGGTATTTTGACTTGTCTTAAATACTGTAGAGAATATCTGATGAAAATAATAAAATCCTTACATTTTTACTTTTAGTTCATATGTTTTACTATTTGGATTCAAATTCTGGCTTCACAATTATGTAATCTTTGACAAGTTGTTTATCCTCTCAATATCTTACTTTTCTCATTTTCAAAGTGGGAACGTGATAATTTCTACTGAATAAGGTTTCTGTTAATATTAAGTGAGATGAGATATCTAAAAGTCTCAGAAAACATATGGCATATAGTGAATACTCAAACACCAGAATTTCATTATTTTCTGCCCTTTGGTTAAAGTATTACAAGCTAGATCTGAGGAGTTTAAACACTAACTATAGTTAAACTTTGTGGTAGATTTTTTGATACTGGTTTTCTGCCACTACACCTGCTTCTCACACTTTCTTTTGAGACTCAACACCTACATCCACATAGAAAATATTTTTATGCTTCCTCATGCCCAGACCCATTCCTTCTCCTGACTTGTAAGAGTAGGGCCCAATGATATGAGGCAGAACTTCTCCCAGGTATCAAATATATAGGATATAAAGGTTGGGAGATTAAGGGGCAAAGTTTAAAACATATTGTAGAGAGGAAGAGGATGCTATCATGCAGAAAGAAAAATAAGGCCTGGTGAACATGGGCCCTACAGAGATTATATCCCCATTCCATGAGTTACTTAGACTAGCATACCTTTGGCCTTTGCTCAGCTTGGTCACTCCACAAAACATTCTGTCATTCTTCAGTTTAAGTTTATGTTAACTAATGAAAGATACCAACTTTTGTGGTATGTTTAATTAATCTTGGTACTCATTAATAGTTCAGCTCTGTTCTTGGTTTTGTCTTCATCTGTCTCAGGGAGCAAGCATCCAGTCTGATCTGTAAGTATCTTGACTCAAGCAGAAACAGATTGATTAACAGGTGCCTCAAGCATAGAGTTGTAGCTCTATATGACTGCAGCCATGGAGGTTGATGGCCACTGAGGTTGGTAGTCTTTTAGACATTGGGGTAAACTAAATTTGATTTTATTTGCCTCTTGAAGAAATATATTCTTTCATCTTCATCCCAGTGCAGTTCTCATTAACTCTCTGGAAGGACGAGAATTTTTCATTGGGTTTCATTAATTATTCTAGTTTAAAAGACTTCTGTGAATGAAACCACCACAAGACTGTCAGTTTGCTGCACTGTGGGGGCTTGTGTGTTGCAATGAGGCTGAGAGCTCTGCCACTGTAACCTCAGACATGAGCAAGGTTACCCATGGTGAACAGGTTTTTCACCTGAGCTTCCAGACAAAGACAGACTAGGGAGTAGGACCTGGCGAACCACTCCTGAAACCACTAGCCTTTGAAAACCCTATGAAGAGCAAAGAAATACTGTCAAATATAGTGCCAGAAAATGAGGCCCCCAGGTTGGACGGCACTCAAAAGACTACTGGGGAAGAGTTGCCTCCTCAAAGTAGAGTCTACCATGATGACGGAAATGGAGTAAAGCCCCAGGGAGCTCAACTTACTGATGTGGCATGACTCAAAATAAGGAGAAACAACTGTAAACATCCATTAATAATTGGAACATGGAATGTACGTAGTATGAATCAAGGCAAATTAGAAATCATTAAAAGAGAAATGGAGTGCATGAACACTGACATGCTAGGCATCAGTGAGCTAAAATGGACCAGCATAGGCCATTTTGAGTCAGACAATCTGATGAGCTACTATGCTGGGAATGGTAAACTAAGAGAAATGGGGTTGCATTCATCATCAAGAAAGAGATTGCAAGATTTGTCATGAAATACAACGTTGTCAGTGATAGA
>VMDO01033716.1:0-17682 GCA_007922755.1 Pedetes capensis
CCCATGAAGAATTGATTTCCATGTGAGACTTAAGTTGTAAATTGGAAGAGACTTTTTTATGGAAACTTTATGAATGATTGAATACAATCAGAAGACTCCTGGATGCTTCTAGGTACAAATTATAAAGGGGTTAATTATACTTTTTCAATAACTTTAAATGTTTCTTTAACACACTTTGTTTTCTGACAAAATCCTGTTAGTTATTTAAAAACAAACAAGCACCCATTATGTTGTTGGCTTTATCTGTTTCCTTATCTGAATTCATGAGGTTTCATCAGTATTTCAATAACTTCAAAATTTGTGTGACAAATAATGGAGGATTCAAATGGATTGTACTGGCCTTAAATGTAGGTAAATTTAACTTGTAAATATTAAAGATGACTTGAATGCCCGGGCAGCTTTTCTGTCATCTCACTTTCTTAGATAATGTTTAGTTTAGTTTTACTGAAGCTGTCAGAGGCCCCTAAGTTTTCAATTTACCAAATTTAATGATTAGAATGGCAATAATTTAGTAATGACAATAGCTTTGACATGTCAGTAAGTGTGCAGATTTGTTGTTATTAAAGTAGAGTGTTCACCATTTCTATTCTCCAAATAAAGTTTCTGTACTCAAATTCTCCTTGATAAAAATGCCATTCCTGGGATCTTGAATTTTCCTATAGGACAGTCATATGAAGCTATTTTTTAATTATAATATTAGTTTTTTCAATACTTACTGTTTGTTGTTGTTGTTGTTAGGTGCCTTGAGTCAGTATCCGACTCATAGCGACCCTCATAGGGTTTTCAATGGCTGAGTGCTTCGGGATTGCCTTGGGAGTGGATTGCCAGGCCCTTCTCCCATTTTTGCGTTGCTAGGAATTGAACTCAGGGCCTCAGAGACTGCAGCACAGCGCTCTACCCACTGAGCTAAATCCCAGCCCGTCACTTACTGTTTAGCCACTGTAAAATCAGTTATTCTCAAAATGTGTTTCTGTAATTGAATGTCTAGTTAAGAGTTAATTTTGAAAATGGAGTTTTCTCCTCATTCATTGTTAACTACCAGGAATCTTCTCTCCTTGTTTCACAACAAATGAAGAGTTAGTTACTTAAAAAATAACAAAGATCAAAAATTCAAAACCTCAGCCTGCTATAATTTGACTAAGATATGATGGAAAACACTTTAGTTTCCTAAAGACACAGGCTTAGGAGAAGGATGCTCTGATATTAAAACAGAGAAATGTGACTTCAAAAACAGAAAAAAGATGTTTATATGTTATCTCTATGTAGAATATTCTTTCATAAGAATACTAAATTGCAACGGTTTTATGTAAACAAATCACAAATGTCATATGTAAAATGTGGTTTTTTACTGAGCTTTCATTCATAAAGAATATTTCATGTACGCTTACCATTTACAGAGTTGAATTCTATTATAATAGAGCTCTTTTAAAACATATTTGATCATACTACAGGTCAATATCATCTTAAGAAATATTACTGATATATACTTTAATATATACTTAAAAATTGAATAAATGTGATTTTCACATGCAAGATACTGTACTAAACACTTATATGCTTGGCTTCTAGCATATACAGCATACATAGTTTGCTATTTCAAATAAAAAGGCCTAAAACTTTTAGATTATAAATTGTTCATTGCCAGAATGTGTTCTTGTGTTATGGGCAACAAAACTCAGTGATGCAAAGGACTTAAAAAATTCCTGAGAAATGATTGCAAGGGAAATACCTTAGATTTGTTGGCAGGTAGGACATTGAGCCAGGAAACTTATGAAGGGGACTAGAACAGAAAATTCCATTCTAAATTAATACTCTTAAACAAATCCACATGTAAAATGAAAAAAATAAGAGACCCATGGTGTTAACAAAATTTCTATTGAATATCCCTAATCAAAATCATATACATAATTGCTAACATAATTGTGACACAGCCTCATTATTGCTTGTCTTGCACAAATTGATAGAGATTCAGTGACTCTTTACATGTCTAGTTCAAAGTAACAGCCATTTTTAATTTCGTGAAAAGACAAACATCAGATGTAAGCAGCTGGTAGCTTAAAATTGAGTTAAATGATGTCATTTTGTAATTCTTTATGTTAAAAACTGATGAATTCCAGTTTTGCCTTCTCCTTAAAGTCTCAATAATGTGTGAGGAAAAATTTCTGTCATTTTTGTCATCACGCACCACCCAATTCGGAATACAGGGACTCAAGTGTTTGAGAAGTACATGTTAGCATAAATAGATTAAGGAATAATTATTTAGCTAGTCTTTAGTTAATGAATTCTGAATGTAGTTAACTTTTTGTATACTATTCTCTGAAATGCTAAGCTGAGATAGTAGGATCACAAGTTTGAGGCCAGGGGCAGCCTGCACAACTTAGCAAAACCCTCTCTCAAAACCTAAAAAAGGGGCTACCTGTGCAACTCAGTGGTAGAGCCCTTGCATGTAAAAGGCCCTGAGTTTAACCCACTACTACTGCAAAAAACAAGCAAACAAAAGAGGATCAATATGCAGCCATGAAATCTATAGGGTATTGAATTGGTAGAAGAATTCTCCTTCCCTATTCCACTCAATATTTGTAGGAAGAAGAATGATATATAAATAAAAGCATAAATAGAAAGGGTTTTTTTCTTTAGTTATTTCTAGAAAAGCTTAATGGTGTTTTAGAAATGATATTACACCTCAGCAAAGGGGTAATGCATCTTTAAAAGCTAAACTACATCTTCTTTACTTTTATCAAGTTCTGTATAAATCTTTCATGACAGTTTATTTAACAAAGTGTCATTGAAACTGTATGGATGATTGATGTGACCCATGTAAGATCAACATGAAATGTTTGTATATGTCAGCAAAATGTGACCATCTAAAAGCATATAAGGATGAAGTTTCTGTGAAAGTGAAAAACAAACAGAAAAATGTTTATTTTATTTTTTGTTTTCTGGTATGCAATTACAAACACATAGAAGAAGTATTGTATTTGATTTTCCTTGGACTTCATGTCATCAGAGGTCTAATTTGCTTTTGACATTTACTCTTTCAAAGCTTTGGTTCACGCTCATTGGATAAGTTTTCTCTATCACCTATGGAAAAATAATGTAGGCTCAGAAGATAATGATAATCATTTTGGAAAGTATTAGCAGAACTTTGACCAAAAACTTTATGTACAACTTAGAGGACGTATCAACACATAAATGTCATTAGGCAAAAAAATGTTGATTTTACATTTATTTGAAAACATTAATGATAAAAAACAAATGTTATAAGATAGTGAATAAAAAGGAAGGGAACTAATGGACTAACCTATAAATATCATGTCAGAAGAGTACCTTGCTGGCTAACTCTGAACTAAATAGTTCCTTATATTTCTGTTTGATGCATTGTTTTGTAAAACAAATATTATCCCTAGAACAGAGCACATTCCTTCCTTGGGAGTGAGGGTTTGGTTGTTGTATTTTTGTATTACATTGGCACTAAAGCAGAATGAATAGAGTGAAATCAGTGCAGATGATGAATGGGAAATGAATGGTATAGAATATGAAACTGAAATGTGAAAATCGGTAGGCATCATTAAGTTTTCCTACTGAGATGAGAAAAATGTTGGAAAGTGTGCTTACACATGCAGCCTTCATCTAATTGTTAGTCTTCATTCCTTTTTTCAAGTAATTACAGGAGTCCACAATTACCATGAAGAATTGCTGATTGCCTAATCAACAGTAATGTTTCTGATCACAAAGGATATATATATATATATATATATATATATATATATATATATATATATGTTTGCATAGTATATATTTTGCAATGGTGTTTGAATGCCTTGTTGGTAGTAAATGTTGGGTAATAGTAGAGCAAAACCATCACGATTAACTAGAAAACAACAATTTCAGATTGTCAAGTAAACAAAATTCTCTGGGGAGTTTCCCTTAGCTTTGAGGAGAACATGGCATGATGAAAGAATGCAAGAAGCTTCTTGGGATTGGTGCACATTTCTTTTTAATTTTATGCTTTATGTATCTCTAGTATGCCACAATGGCTAGTTATGCTCACAGTGATGACTTTAAGCTATAGCTAGATCTCCGATTATCTGAGAAAGATCCCATTTTATTTGTAAGCTTGTATTTACAAAAGTAGGACATTGTTCTGATGCATTTTGTAAATATATTAAACTGCAGGGATTTCAGCATAATTTAAATTGTTGTTTTAAGCCTGGCACCATGGAGAACACCTTGTTATCCCAGGTACGCAGGAGGCTGAGGCAGGAACATCACAGGCCTGATGCCAGAAGCAACCAGCACAACTTAGCAAGACCCTGTCTCAAAATAAAAAAGGAGTTGAGGGTATGGCTCAGTAGTAGAGCACTTGCCTAGCATGCAAAAGGTCCTGAGTTCAAACCCAGTACTATAAAAAAGGTCATTTTGAACATACTCTGATGGCAAGGCTATGACAGACACTAATCACAGTATCCCATTCCCTGAACATTCCTGTTAACTTTTATACTTTGATGAACACATTAACTACCTTTCAACCTATTATGCATGTGCGGTTGTATTTTCATGTATATGATAACATTCAAAGACCTGTACTAGACACTGTGAGAGTATAAATAGACACAGATTTTGTCCTGGCCTTTCTCTTGATGACTTTAGTAGAGGAAATAATTCATATGTTTATATATTTATTACTTATGTTAAAGATAAGATGTATAAATGCCTGAAGACAGGTATAGATAAAGATGTGAAGAAGTGGCTAGAAAGTTCATAGATGGATGAACAGCTTGCTGCTGCTGAGAACAGGAAGCCTTACAAGGAAGAAAAATGAAAGCCTCTTAATTTAAAAATAAATAAATGCTAATTAGAAAAACACAGAGATGAACTTAATGTTTTACTTTTTCTTGACTTCCAATTTTCTACAAATCTTAATTCAAAAATATTTTATGCATACTGGGGGCCTGAACCCCAAGCCTCACACATACTTTGCAAATACTCTACCACTGAGCTGCACTCCAAGCCCCATATTTGTTTTTAATCTTTTACCTTGAGACAGGGTTTCTCTGAGTTACACAGGCTGCCTCTAGCCTCAAACTTATGATCCTCCTGCCTCTGCCTCCAGATTTGCTGGTATTATAGGCATGTACTACCATGCTCAGCTTTCAAAAATGAGTATTTCAAAAATTGGTTTGCTGTTTCTCTTTGTGTGAAAGAGTATGAGTGGGTTTTTTGGCATTTCCATAAAGTATTTGAGTTTTTACTCTGATCAAAATATAAAGCTTGAAATAGAGTACAGCTTTAAATTCAGAGATACAAATTGAAAAGTATTTGAGAGTATAAAATTTACAGTAAATTCAACCCAAAGTGGGAATTTTTACCTACAACTTTCTTAGCCTTTCAAGAGAAAAACTAGGAACACATTCACATAGATGCCTGTGTCCAAAGAAGAAGCGAAGTACATTTACCCCTATTACAAACCACATGTCTTGATACTGTCAGGGATTCTTGCACATTGTCAGTGGCTTTCCTTACAAAGGAGTCTAGAATGCCCACCACATCATCCTTAGATGCTAGCAGCAGCCATGAGGAGGTCTTTGAACCTGTGACATTCCTAAATACTGGGAATCATATCCAGGTACTATAGCTTATGACTGATAACTTAGAAGCTCTTTGAAGTAAGGGGTCCTGAATCCAATAGAGTTGTACACAGTTTTTATAGTCTGGAAGAGATGTGTCCAAAATGTTGATGACATAAGCCTTCCATGCTCTAACTTGAGTCTTAATAACTTTTAAAAGATGGTTCTAAGTATTTATCACCTCAGAAGAAAGAATTCTATCCATTGAACCTTACTAGAGGGTTTGCTTTGTAGTATTCTTTTGCCATGGTTATTCAGAATGGATGAACTGAAGTCCTTGTGGTTAGAGCTCTCTCTATATTAGAATACAAATATGAGATTATTTATTTTGTATGTCCTGATTTTTTCTCCCATGACATGTGAGTATAATCATAAAGACATTGGGAGACTCATCTTATTTTCCTAATTTACTCCAAGATGTTTGAAATGGTTCAACACTGTGCTGTGCTATGCCCCACAACTGCATAATCTACCCTATATGCAAATCTAAATCGTGGGAGAGATGTTAAGTAGGCTGCATGGGTGAATTATCAAGTGGCAGATATGGAGTAGGTACTTTTGTATTGATAGAATATAGTTGGCGAACCTCCTTCAAACTCATGCAGCTATTATATGTTACTTTTTACATGTTTGTGGAACTGTTTTCCAATGTCTAGTCATGTAGTTTAGAAATAATTCTAAGGGTAAAAGCCATGTTTCCAACTCAAATGATATTGAAACTCCTTTTTTCCCCTCACCTATGGTTTCCTGTTAATGCCAACCAGAAGTGATTAGAAAGTTAGGAATGAAATACTTGATGAATTTCCATAGCAACTCTTGGTTACTGCATTCTTATTTAGACAATATTTCAATCTAGAAATGTATAGTAAATATTGAATGGTTTGGGGTCATGTTCATTGGTGTTTGGATAAGAAAATAGAACATAGCATAAATAAAATATAATGAAATATAAAAGGCATTGGTTTAAATTCAGTGTTAGAGTATTGCTGGCTGTGTTTATGTATTAAATACATAGATCTCGTTTGGAGATCTCTACTCTTTTGCTTAGAAAGCTAATGTCCTTTTTATTCATTTAATTCTTTTCTTATTATCATTTCTTGGTATACCATTTGCCATTTGTCCCCATTGTAGTTTTACTGACCATATCTCATTTATTTATTTCACATCAACTTATTTTAAGGTGTTAGAGACTCTGTTCATTTTGCTCAGTTGAGAATACTCCCAATTCCTTTTTGAACTTCTTGCTGAAAGTGTAAACTCACTTCTGGTGAAGATATATGTCAAAGGCTATTCTATATGTGATTTCAAACATGTTATTTCCATATGTACCCATGAAACAGTGTCAAGGAATAGATCTCATCATGTTACACTTGTATTCAAAGTTCAAGGCCTATGGTGGGACTTTATATTAATACAGCCATTATGGAAAAGAGTATGGAAGTGCCTCACAAATTGTAAATAGAACTACCATATGATTCAGCACCACCATTACTGGTTATATATCCAAATGTAATAATATCAGTATATTGCACTCCCATATTCATTGTAGCACTATTCACAATAGCCAAGATATGGCTTAGGTGTTCATCAACTGTTCAGTGGATTCAATATATGTGCTATACATGCTTAATGTAATACTATTCATTCATAAAAAAGAAGTTGGGCATTTGTGATAACATGGATGAACCTGGTGGATATTAAGTTACATGAAATAAGCTATTCACAGAAAGACAAAAACCACATGATATCACTTTTTTATGTAGTGAAAAATGGTCAAACTGATAGAAACAGAGAATAAAATGGTAGTTCCCAGAGGCTGGGGAATAGAGAAATTAGGAGATAGATGTTGGTCAAATGACCGAAAATTTCAGTTAGATAGGAGGAATAAGTAGAAGAAATGATTTGTATGTCATGGGGTTTACAATGAGTAACAATATACAATATTATATATAGGAAAATTGCTAGCAGAGTAGCTTTCAAGTGTTCTCTCCACAAAGTGATAAGTATATAAGGTAATGCATATGTTAAATGGCTTGATTTAGTCATTCTACAATGTATGCATATATCAACACATTATGTAATATATATATATATACATACATATATGTATATATATACATATATATGTGGAGTGATTAAAATATGGTGAATGTTTAAATTTAAAAATATTACATTAAAAGACACATTGCCATTAATCCCCCTCAGAATCCTCCCCGTGGCTTTGAATACACTTATCCATCATGCTTATCATTTGCTAAAGCACTTCTGGAAGTTCTCTTTTGTGAGTGTCTTTATTTGCATACTCCATCAAGACAATACTTTGTATCACATCATTTCTCGTACAGCAATTTCTGTCAAAATATTATGCTGTGTCCTAATTCACTTTATTCACTGGATCTGGCATGATGCAACTTCTGGCTCTTCCTCAAAGTCAAAATGATCATGAAAGGTAAACATTTTGAGTTGATTCAGGTCATGGAGGCAGCCATGGTAGCACAAGTAAAGATCCCCGTGTGTCTGTCAGCTTGTCATGCTGTGGGGACTTGCGTGTTGCTGTGATGCTCAAAGCTATATTACTGGTATTTCAGATACCAGCAGGGTCAACCATGGTGGACAGGTTTCAGCTGAGCCTCCAGACTAAGACAGACTAGGGAAAAGGACCCAGCAGCCTACTCCTGAGACAATTAGCCATTGAAAATCCTATAAATATCAGAGAAGCACTGTCAAACACAATGCCAGGAAATGAACCCTCCATGCTGGAAGGCATTCAATAAATAACTGGGGAAGAGTTGCCTCCTCAAAGTAAAGTCGACCTTAATGACAGAAATGGAGTAAAGCCTCTGGGACCTCCTGATGTAGCACAACTCAAAATGAGAAGAAACATAGTGGCTGCAACATTGGCCTCAAACATACAAAGATTGTATGCATGGCATAGTACTGGATAGTGCTTTGTTCTGCTGTACAGAGGGTCACTGTGAATTGGATCTGTGGGCACCTAATAACAAAATGGCAAGATATCTTTTACTGTTATTTTTAAATTTAAGCATTCATTGTACCTCTGATCACACCTCATTTATACACCTCATTTTTACTTGTCAATTTAAAAAACAGTCAAACAGCACCTAAAAGCCATTTATAATTTGATATTATCTAATATATTGGGAATTTAAGAATCACCACTGTATCTACTTTGTGTGGTTTATGAAGGTAAGGGAAGTATAAAGTAATAAAGATTAGTAGTTGAATGAAGACATAGTTTAATGTCAGCTGTTCTTTCCCTCAGACCTCAGTGAGCCTCACAAAGGCAACATTGTTGGTAGAGGTAATAAGAAAATATATTTATACTCATTGGTGGGAAATTAAAATTGATTACATTGTTAAGTCATCCAACAAACACTTGTTACGGATTTGCCATATGCCATACTTTCTACCAGGCTTTGCTGATGTGAAAATGTGTATGTAAACATATTGTGTGTGTTCTTGTGTGTGTGTGTTTGTGTGTGAGGTTTCCAAAATCTTCTAGATCTATCATTCATACTCAACAGTGGGCATTAATAATTTGCAAATATTTGGCCAAATTAAACTGAGATAATTAGTTACTCCTTTATCTTTCAATTTTGAGAATGAGAATTTAACAATTTCCCTTTCTTACATAAAGTCTGTCTCTTTCTATCCTGACAGATGTTCTCAGTTAAGTTAGAGATTTCATTGATATTCTGCTGTGGTACTGTTAATCTTACATTGATTGAAACAGGGTTCTGGACAGCAAAATTGATGGGTACTTATGATGAGAGTGTTACAAAAAATGATAAAAAGGCATCATATTTAAGTGTACCTGGGGCAAGAATTATGACCTTCCTTTAAGTTTTAATTTTGAAAATATTCAACTTTTTGTGCTCCTTTTAGCTCTGTATGGATTATCAATTTATTTATTTAAGCTCTTTTAATATCTACACTTCGATTGACATAACTTGTGTCATTTTCAATGATTTTCTTGCCAAAGCAACATATGATAGAGTTTCATAAAAGACAGGGAATTTATCTTTCTTGTTAGCTGATATCTTTTCCCTCCCTGAAGTTGCACAGCTAGTTATATCTTGTAATAACATCATCAGATTTTTGAAGACAAATCACACAGCATACTTATTACATAAGTTAATTGTTGGACAGTTTGTAAGACATTGAATATAATAAGAAAGTAAATTGAAAATTAATCCAAAGTGGAAGGATGTTATGCTTAATTTAAAATATACAACACATGACAAAAATAAAAGGTATTTCAACAGTGCAGTAATTTAGTCATTTTTCTAGCCCTTTGCATCATCTAAGGATTTGAACTAAATCAAATAATCAACTGAAAACTCAGCAAAGCACATTAACTTTCAGGTCACAATCTCCCAAATAATTAACATTATTTTTACTGAATTGTAGCCTTAAGGTTGTTTCTAATCCAGTGATGAAGACAGAGATGGAATTTAATGTATATATTTTCTATATCTATTGAACTAGAAAAAGACAGTATACCAAAATAATTTCTAACCTGATCAGATATCTCATCCATTTCACATATTTCAAGCATAAATATTTTACACTACTCTGAAAATATGTTTTAAAGCAAACTTAGAATACCAACAATGTGAGTTTTGCCACCTTAATATTTTATATATAATCAGTGCCCAAGAGACATTTTTCTCTTCAGTTGTGGCTTACAATGCTGTTGTTATTAGGTGCCATCAAGTCAGGTCCCACTCATAGCCACACTATGTACAACAGAATGAGACATTCCCCGACGCTGTGCCATTCACATAATCTTTTTTTAAGTTTAAGCCCATTGAGTTAAGCAGCCACTGTGTCAATCCATGTAGTTGAGGGTCTTCCTTTTTTTCGCTGACCTGTCCCTCTCCCACACAGCAATTGGTCCCTCCTGACCATGTGCCAAAAATTTATAATACGCAGTCTAGCCATCCTTGCTTCCAAGGAGCACTCTGATTGCACTTCTTCTAAGATGGGTGTGTTGGTTCTTTTGGCAGTCCTTGATATATTCAATATTTGTGTCTAGCACCATAATTCAAAACCATCAATTCTTCTGTCTCCCTTATTCATTGTCCAGCTTTCACCAGCATATGATGCGACTGAAAATATCATGACTTGAGTTAAGCTGACCTTCGTCTTCAATGTGACATCTTTATTTTTCAACACTTTAAGAGGTCTTTTGCAACAGCTTTCCCCAGTGCAATGTATCTTTTGATTTCTTGACTGCTGCCTCCATGGGTGTTGATTGCAGAACCAAGTAAAGCAGACTCTTGGACAACCTCAATCTTTTCTCCATTTATAATGATGTTGCTTACTGATCCAGCCACAAGGATTTTTGTTCTGTTGATGTTGAGGTGCAATCCATACTGAAGTCTGTGTTCTTCGATCTTTACCAGTAAATGTTTCAACTCCTCTTCACTTTCAGCAAGCAAAGTTGTGTCATCTCCACAGAGGAGGTTCTTAACAAGTCTTCTTCCTATGCTGATGCTATATTCTTCTTCATAAAGTCCAGTTTCTCAGATTATTTGCTTATCATAGACAATGAAGAGGAATGTTGAGAGGATACAGCCCTGATGTACATCTTTCTTGACTTTAAACCAGGCAGTGTTTCCTTATCCTGTTTGAAGGACTTCCTCCTTTTCCATGTACAGATCCCTCATGAGTACAATTAAGTGTTGTGGTATTCTCATTCTTCACAATGTATTTCTTGTGATCCACACAGTCAAATGCCTTTGCATGGTCAATAAATAGACATCTTTCTGGTATTCTCTGCTTTTGGCCAATATCCAACTGACGTCAGCAATAATGTCCCTCGTCCCACATTCTCTTCTGAATCTGGTTTGACTTTCCAGCAGTTTCCTGTAAATATATTGCCACAGTTGTTTTTGAATAATCTTTAGCCAAATTTTGCTTGCTTGTGAAATTAATGGTATAGTTTGATAAGTTTCACATTTGATTGGTTCTTGTTTCTTGGGAATAGGCGTAAATACAGATCTCTTCCAGTCACTTGGTCAGGTAGTTGCTTTCCAAATCTCTTGGCCTAAAGAAGTGAGCACCATTAGTGCTGAATCTGTTTGCTGAAACATCTCAATTGATATACCACCAATTCCTAGAACCTTGTGTTTGTTCAGTAGCTTTAAGGCAGCTTCTACTTTTTTCTTCAGTAACACTGGTTCCTGAACATATGCAATCATTTGAAATAGTTGGCCATCCATTAATTCTTTTTGGTATAATGACTCTATATATTCCTTCCATCTTCTTTTGATATTTCCTGCATTAGTTAATAATTTTCCTGTGGATCCCTGAACTATTGCCACTTGAAGATTGAGTTCATTCTTCAATTCTTTAAGCTTGAGAAAAATAGGACATGTTCTTCACTTTTGGTTTTCTATCTCCAGATTTTTGCACATGTCATTATAATATTTGATTTTATCTTCTCGAGCTGCCCTTAGAAATCTTCTGTTTAGTTCTTTAGCTTCATCATATCTTCCTTCAACTTTAGCTACTCAAAGTTCAAGGGCAAATTTCAGTCTATTTTGACATGTAATTTGGTCTTTTCTTTTTTTTTTTGTCTGCTTAATAACCTTTTGCTTTCCTCATGAATGATATCTTTGATGTCATGCCACAAATCCTCTGGTCTTTGATCATTACTTTCTAATGCATGAAATCTGTTCTTGAAATGGTCTCTGAACTCAGATGTGATGTGCTCAGTGTCATACCTTGGCTCTCATACACTTGTTGTTAGGTGCTGTCGAGTCAAGTTGAGTCCGACTCATAGTGACCCTCATAGGGTTTTCAATGGTTGACTGTTTTGGGATTGCCGTGGGAGTGGATTGCCACGTCCTTCTCCCATTTTGCAGTGCTGGGAATCAAACTCGGGACCTCAGAGACTGCAGAACAGTGCTCTACCAACTGGGCTAAATCCCAGCCCTCACTAGTTCTAGTTTTCTTCAATTTCAGTTTGAACTTGCATGTGAGCAGTAAATGGTCTGATCCACAATCAGCACCTGGTCTTGTTCTGATTTCTGATATTGAGGCTTTCAGTTGTCTGTTTCCACAAATGTAGTCATTTTTTTCCCTGCATATCCATTTGATGAGGTCCATGTGTATTGTCACTCTTTATGTTGGTGAAAAAAATGTATTTGCAATGAAAAAGTTGTTAGTGTGTCAAAATTCTATCATGCTATCTCCAGCATCATTTCTGTTAACAAGACCGTATTTTCCAACTACTGATCCTTCTTATTTCCAACTTTTGCATTCCAATCACCAATAATTATCAGTGCATTCTGACTGCATGTTTGATCTATTTCAGACTGCAGAAGCTGGTTAAATATCTTCCTTTTCTTGATTTGTAGCCTTAGTGTCTTTTTTCTTTAGTTTTGGCTTACAATAGCTCTTTTCAATTTTTCTAAAATTACCATAAAACATTGGATTTCATTATGACATTTTCATACATGTATATCATAAACTTTTTTCATATTCACCACCCATTGCTGTTTTTTGTCCCCTTCTTCCCTTCCACTGGTCCTCTTCCTCTCCCCAAATAGTCCCTCTTCTGCTTTCATGTTATATGTCTGTTCATCTATCTGTATTTCTGTCTATCTACTTAGCTCTTAGTTTACTAACTTTAATTCATGTTAGCAATAACTCAGACAAGGTCTATATATAACTTCTAAAATATCAATCTTATTATTTGGATTTCTGTCAGTCTCATTAATAGAACTTGTTGTTGTTTTTAGGTGCCATAGAGTCCTGTCCCACTCATAGTGACCCTCATAGGACTTTCAATGGCTGATTGTTTCAGGATTGCCTTGGTAGTGGATTGTCATGTCCTTCTCCCATTTTCATGGTGCTGGGAACTGAACCTGGGACCTCGGAGACTGCAGAGTGAGTGGTACTTTATCAACTGAGCTAAATCATAGCCCTTAATAGAACTTAGATTTCCCTTTTTAGGAATTTACTTTGCTTTTTCACCTAGGAAATATTTTCCTCCATTTGAGAAATTAGAAATTTACATTGATAAGCATAAAGAATGACTTGTTTTCTAATTGTTCCTTAACTCATTATTTTAGAGATGAATTATTATGAAAGGTAAAAAAAGAGAAGTTTTGGGGGATGTGTTTTAAAATATTTTTTCCTGAAAAAGAAGAGAAATATGTCTTTCTTGAGAAACAGTTGTCAGGTTGCTACATTAGTCTTTGGTTAGGGAAAGATACTGTAAGGAAATAACCTTTTGTTGTAAATAACAGTCATGAGCTAAGACTTGTGCTCTGAAAATTTCAGTTAGATAGGAGGGTTAAGTTAAAGAAATTTATTGTACCACATGGTCAGTGTAGTTAATAACAGTGCTTTGCATTTTTGAAAATCACTTAGAGTAGGTTTTAAGTATCCTTACCACAAAATAAGTATGTGATAGATCACATTAATTAACTCAATTTAACCATTCCACAGTGTTTACCTATTTTACAACATGTTGTACACATTAATCTATAGAAATTTAAAATGTCAATGAAAACCTATTAATTAAAAAAAGAGAAAGACAGCATGAATATGGATTATTCCATTATTCATTGTTCTCAACAGCCTTGGGTCATTGGAAACAGCAAAGGCTCCCTGAGCTTCACTTTTCTACCCTTAAAATGGACACAAGAACATCTGCTTACACCATTATCTCTGTGGGCCTAATGTAATCACAAGGATCCTTATAAGAAAGAATTGGGATTCAGAGAAGTCAATGTGGCAATGAAGGCATAGGTCAGAGGGATGTGCTTGTTGGATTTGAATATGGAGAAGTAGCCTCAACCAAGGAATGAAGGCAGACTCTAGGAGTTGGAAAAGAAAGGAAATGGATTTTCCCCTTGAATCCCCAGAAGGAATGCAATCCTGATTACACTTTGAATGTACCCCAGTAAGCCCATTTCAGACTTTTGACCCCTAGAACTATAAATAAATTAATTTTGTTGTAGTTAACAAGAACAAAACAACAACAAAAACCTAACAGAAGGTGACCTATGTTCTTTAAGGCTAAAATATTGCAGTGATAAATGATCAATAACTTAAAACAGTTGCACACATCTCCACTACCCTATATTATTTAAAATAAAATATTTCAGATGTTAATTGAATTAGCATCAATAATAATTATTTTTTAAATCTTTCCATATGGATTTTTTTCTGTCTCAAATAAAACTAAAGTTGGTTTTTCATTCCCAATTAAAATTCACGTAAATTTCCGTGTGTTTAGAGGTGGAGAATTTGAAAGCTTGAAAAACAAACTCTAAATCCTGAAGCTTTGCATACATTGGATATCAATTAGTTTGCTGGTATTGTTAATTGAACTTTATAACTCATGAGATATTCTTTTGTTCAGAAGCAAACTCAAATATTTTTCTCAGAGTTAGAGCCAAGAAGGGAGAATTAACTTCCCCCTCTCTCACACACACATATTTAGTATTTTGTTCTATAGTATTATTTACCAAAATTCCAGATAGTAAGAGATATTGCCTCTTATAAAAGTACATTACATGACATATAATATCTGCCTTTTACCTATTTAAAAGAAATTAATATTTTGAAAATTAAACAGGATTATGGAAGTAAAATATATGATTTTTCTGATAAAATAAGTCCACTATTAGTTGTTGTTGTTGTTAGGCACCATCAAGTCTTGTCCTACTCATAGTGACCCTTACAGGGTTTTCAATGGCTGATTATTTTTTCCGGATTGCCTCGGAATTGGCTTGCCACATCCTTCTCCCATCCACTATTAGTATTATCTTTATATTGCAGTCAATGTTCAGTTCATAGTAATATCCAATGGCAATTGGCCAATGGTCAATATTTGATGTATGTATAAGCACATTATATTCTAAACCATGTGGATAAACCATGGGAAATAGTAGTTAATTGAGAAATACAATATTTATTCTGTATAAAAATGAGAAGTATTCTTACTCATCTTATTATTCTGCTTTGAACATTAGGCAAGTTCTGAAGCTAGTGTTGATTATAGACTTAGGAATGCATGTACTAAACTTGCCATGATACGGAGAAAGATGAGCATAGCCTCCCTCTAGGGAATGCATGTTTATGACTCTTACTTTTTATGTTGTTGTTGTTGTTAGGTGCCGTCGAGTCGGTATCCGACTCATAGCAACCCTCTGTCCAACAGGGGAAACACTATTGTCAGTGCTTCTCTGCTGTTCATAGGGTTTTCAATGGCAGATTGATTTTTAGGAGGGGGTTGCCAGGTCCTTCTCCCAAGCCTACAGCTTCTGGTGTTCCCAGGCGGTCTCCCACCCAGGTACTAACCAGGCCTGACCCTGCTTAGCTTCCGAGATCTGATGGGATCGGATGCCACAGGGCTATGGCTGCAGGCTACTTTTTATACTAGTCATCTTTAAAGACCAGATGAAATGCTACTTCCTTCGGTTTCCTCAGGTTGAATATTTCTTTCATCCTCCATAATGCAACTTATGTTATTTCTGTAATCATTTGTGTACATGTTTATTTTTCTCACTTAATTGTGAGTTTTGATCAAGTATTGTACAGCTTTAAATTCTCCACATCATCTAACACAGTGCCTTTTACACAGTGAACACTCAAAACATCTTTGAGAAGTTGATTGTCTAAGTCATTTGCTGAATATTAGCATCAAGACACACACAAATAGATACACTTATCTAAATGGCAGCTTCCTTATATGTGTATAACTGTAATTTAAATTCGCTATTTTCCATGAATTTGAGGAGGTTTCTGAAGGTCAGTGATAAAGGAATGGTGAAAAAAATTAGAAAGATGGAGGAATGGATTGTATGTAAAAGATGAAGTGTCCACGTGACACCCTTTCCAGCCAATGGTTGTTTTGGAGTTCTAAAAATATATATCTTACTTTATGAGATAAATTCATGCAAAATACCTGTGGTAATTGTTGATCTATGCTGGAAATAATTTACTCCATTATGTCATTTGGACTGCTTCTTTCTATTTATTGTATGTGGTGTTTTATGAGCCTATGATGTTTCCCTTGGGACAGCTGAAATTGCATCTCTCCACAGTATGTATAAAGAGGCAAAGTTACCTTGTAACTTTAATGTGGGGCAAATGTGTCCTTGTATCTGTTTGCTTATAGAAATGCTACTCTTCAATACTTGCATTTCTCTAAAAAGGCTTTAGGAAAAACATAGTCTGGAAAAGTTATGAGAACATCTTAATGTTGCCACACTTAATAGCTTTATAAAGTGAGCCACTGAACACTTTGATATATTCAGCTGTCTCCCTGTCTCTCTGTGTATATATGTTTTGTATGTGTATATATGTGTATATATGTGCATTTTTATATACACATATACACAAGTACACACACATACATATATACTTTTCTACTTTTTTGTACATGGCATGCTAAACAAATAGTTGGTTTCTGTCAGCTGGGAGAGAATATTATTTTTTAAATTAACATGTAAGGACAGTCATGCAATCCTGGGTTCTACCCTGATTGATTATTTTTTTCCTCTCTTTTTGTTCCTCTTTTAATATATTCATATAGTTGCACCCTTTTTTTTGTTTTCAGTTTAACCACTTTGGGTATGCCGAAGCTCAGTAATGATTTTGTACCTTTACTGTAACCATAAAGTTGTCATGAATGTGAGAAAGGCTGTTGAATTTCCATCACTATGTAGTTGCATCAAGATTAAGTAAAATGTTCATGTCTGTCAAACGGATTTAGCTGAATGGAGTCCATCACAGTATAGTCATAGTTTTCTAAGCATGTTCGGAGCTCTGTGGGTATGCAAAGGAAGGACCATATGGAAGTGGCTTACTCCAAGGTACAACCGGGTATGGTTTTGTGTGTTGCAGTGTGCCTATTGGCACTGTTGGCAGTTCAGCACCCTGGGAAAGGTGTTGCTTTCAAAGAGGAGTAATTGATGAATTGTATGTAATATGCAAATGTGAATGCATAAATCTCCTGAATGACAGCTTAATTTATGTGAGCTTTTAAGAATGTAGGATTAAATTTTAA
>VMDO01033717.1:0-17681 GCA_007922755.1 Pedetes capensis
GCAGAAACAGACAGAGGCAGAGACAGACAGAGGCAGAGAGAGACAAAGAATGAACATGAGAATCCAGAGGGGATCTTGAACTTAGCTCCCCTCTTGGTATTAACAATATCTGAGCCTATATATTGTGTTTTTTCTTTAGTTCATTTATTATATCCCTGTCACATACAACTGAGATTCTTAACCAATTTAAAAAACTAAGAAAAACATGCACGTCTTATATTGACAAAACCACAATAGATTGTATTCAAGAAGATGACCTGAATAAATAGAGAGATATCAAAAGTAAACATCTAAGAAGGCATGTTCTTATTTGGGAGGGATCTCCTATTTTGTGTAATATTAGTAGAGCACTGTGGAATGTAAAGGAGGCGAATCTCTCACCCTGTCATTTGGGAAGAGAATGCGTGAGCACATGACAAGAGTTCAGCCAATGAATGCTACATTCCTTAAATGTTGAAGGAGTGAAGTCAAGATACAGTGAAGTTTAGAAATTATTCATAGGCATGGTGGTTGTAAGAGGCCAGCACTGATGGTGTGTGGGGCTGGGGCCAGCATTTACGTGCTAACTATGGTGCTCCCTCTTTTGAAGAATCCTTTCGCTTTGAGTATGGGTGAAACCTGTGACTCGTCATTCCCTCAATCATGTTACATTACATAAAACTGTCTCTCGGTAGACTAGAGAAAGAACTTCTCCTGCTACCTTGAAAAGTAAGGAGCTGTATTTCCAGAAGGCCACATGGCATGAAACTGTGGACAACCAACAGGAGGCAAGAGTAGCCCCTGGCCAACAGCCAGAATGAAAGCGGGGACCTCAGTCTGACAATCATGAGGCAACATATCTGCCAACTCTGCGAGTTTGGACAAAGACAAGGAGACTCAGAGGAGACCACAGCCCTCGATGACACCTTTTATCTTTTTTGAGACAAGGTCTCACTGTAGTTCAGACTGGCCTCAAACTCAGCATCCTCCTGCCTCCACTTCTTGAAGGCTGGGATTACAAGCATGCACCACCATACCCAACCCTAGTTGATATCTTGATCAAAGTTTTGTAATACCCTGGGCAACAGACCCAGGTGTGCCATGCACAGTCTCCTGATGCACAGAAACTATAAAATAATGAATATAGGTTATTTTAAGCTGCTACATTTGGGGCAGTTTGTTACACAACAATAGAAAAAATATGCTAACCATATTCTTCCTGTGCCAGATGATGTCCACAGTCTTTCAGCTACATACTCAACTCTTGTTCTCTCTTTTCAACTGCTGGATTTAAATCCCTGAATACTATATTCCCCAGACTCCCTTAGTAGCTGACCTTCAACTAGACTCCTCCAATGGACAGTAATGGTGGAAAACTTGAAGGCTGGGGGAAAAAGTTTTTTCCCACTTTTGGAGAAGGTCTCTGGCAATAGCACCCTCAGAGAAATTAACTGAAGGTAACTATAGAAAACTCTGGTATCTTTAGTTAGAAGGTCGGATCTTGGTTTGCTACTTATCAAAAGTAGTGCAGTTTCAATAGTAGTAGTGGCAATAGTGATGCTTTCAGAAACTCAACGATGAGTGCAGGCTCATGAGCTCCAGGCCAGGGGCAGTAGTACCACACTGATTTCTGAGTAATATTCTCATTTCTAGTCATTCCTTCTTCTCTGTCCCCCAGTTTTCATTTTGCTTTTTCTGTACATCCAATATCCATTTAACCAATTACCTTTATTAAATTCTCTTTGTTTGAACATCCGCAGTGGTTTCTGACGTTCCAAGTGAACACTGTACTGATGCAAGAACTCTGATTATACATCTTACCCTTTGGCCTCTCTTGGTTCTTGCTTCACTTCCGTTTCCAGATATTTGGAAGCCTGGTGGTTCTATAAGATCTCTAAAATCATTGCAATAGATTCCTTCTGTAGTTAAGTTAGCCAGTTTATTTCTGTTTCCTACAATCAAATGGGCTGAGATTTAGCTCAGTTGGTAGAGCACTGCTCTGCAGTCTCTGAGGTCCCGAGTTCTATTCCCAGCACCGCAAAAATGGGAGAAGGATGTGGCAACCCACTCCCAAGGCAATCCCGAAACAATCTGCCATCGAAAACCCTGAGGGTCGCTATGAGTTGGACATGACTCAACGGTGCCTAAAAACAACAACAATCAAATATCCCAACTGTTAAAGAAATTTCAATATTGTAGAGTGCATTGGTTTCATATGGCTGCTGTAAAAAATTACTATAAGTTTAATGCACACAAACTTATCTTATCTGTTGGCCAGTTAGAAGTTCACTTCGTTGGCCTAAAATCAAGGTGTCAGCAAGATTGTGTTCCTTCTGGAGGCTCCATGGGAGAATTGATTTCCTTCCTTTTCCAGCTTCATAGACCACTGCCACTCTGGCTTATAGTATCCTTCCTCCATCTTCAAAGCCAGCAATATTTCATCTCTCTGACCCTCTTTCTATGGCTATGTCTTCCTTTGATTCTATTCTCCTATCTCTTTTCTACTTTTATAGACCCTTATGATTACATTGAGCCTGTCCTGATAATCCAGAATAATATATTTTAAAGTGAGCTGATTAGCAAACTTAATTCCTCTTGGCCATGTAATATAACATATTCACATGTTCTAGGTACTAGGATGTGGACTTTGGGGAGGTGCATTAATCTGCATGTCACATAAAGCTATCATTTTTCCCTACAATTGATCTACAAAGGAATATCAATTAGAATCTTGACAATTATATTCCAAACTTAATGTAAAAGAGATAATGTAAAAGAATAATAAAGAAGGGTTTTTGTTCTTTTTCTTTTTCTTTTATTTTTTTGAGACAGGGTCTCACTATGTAACACAGGCTAGCTGCCTTGAACTCTTGATCCTCCTGCTTCTGCCTCCTGAGTGCTGGGATTACAAATGTGCACTACCATGCCCAGTACAAAGAAGTTTTTGAAAAATAGGAATAATGGTAGAGACTTGCACTTGTTGTTGTTGTTAGGTGCTGTCCAGTCATGTCCAACTCATAGCGACCCTCATAGGGTTTTCAATGGCTGACAGTTTCGGGATTTCCTCTGGAGTGGAATGCCAGGTCCTTCTCCCATTTTTGTGGTGCTGGGAATCGAACTCGGGACCTCAGAGACTGCAGTGCAGTGCTCTGCCAACTGAGCTAAATCCCAGCCCAGAGACTTGCACTATCAGACATAAAACATGACATAAAGTTAAAGTAATAAAAATACTTTGGCAGTGGTGGGTGATAGAAGATGGTGTTATGAACGCTGGCAATACATTGGGTTAAAAGTAGAGCCCTTCTGCACATTAAATACAAAAATAAATTCTATATGAGTTAGACATCTAAATGTTAAAAAACTTCATGAAGTACAGGAGGAAACACACAGTCTCAAAGTAAAGTGATGAAAATTATTTTTAAAAATCTGGAAGCCATAAAGGAAAATATTGACATATTTGAATACATGCAAATTTAACATTTTTACGTGTTATAACATATCATAAACCAAAATAAAGGATAAGTGACAGGATTGGAGAACATTTTAAGTAATATATATATATATATATATATATATATATATATATATGACAAAGGATCAGTATTTGTATTACATATATATTTAAATACACATTCTTTATATGTGCACATAATATCTGGTATCAAAAGTAAAACAAAAACAACTCAATTGAAATTGAACAGAGGAAATCCAGGTGTGGTAGTGCACACCTGCAATCCTATCTTTTGGGTGGCAGAGGCAGGAGGATTACGTATTTGAGGCCAATGTGGACTACACAGAAGGTTCGAAGACAGTGTGGACTACATAGTGAGACCCAGTCTCAAAAAAACAAAATGACAAAAATCAAACAACAAACAACAACAAAAAAAGAAAGAAACTGAGCACAAGAAATAAATTATTAATGTACTGAAAATCAAAGGGCCAATATACATATGAACTACCTAATTAAAATCTGAAAAATGTAAACTAAGCAAAAGTCATCTCTTTTTTCTCTAGTCAGATTAGAAAAATTTCAAATAATATGCAGACTAGCTGGTATTCACTAGTTTAGTAGAAATGGGCAATCCTACTATAGAGTAGCTTTTCTGGAGAGTAAATTTGACAGTATTTTTACAAATTAGAACTATGTCCACATTTATAAATATAAATGATGGCATGTTTACAACTTATAATTACATTTGTTGCAGTAATGTCTTTTTAAAAATGTGTTTATTTATGTCTTTGAAGTAATGTATTGGAAACACCCTAAGTATGCATGGATAAGAGAAGGTTTAAAAAAATATAGTACCTTTTGCAGTTATGAAAAATGTGGCAGATTTTTTTTGGGGTCTTGGGTGCTGAATTCAGGGCCTTGCAAGTACACTTTGCAAGTGCTCTACCACAAGCATCACTCCCAACCCATTTTTAATTTTTTTCTTGAGACTGGGTTTTGCTATGTTACTGTCTCTTGCCTCGAACTCATGATCCTCCTGCCTCTGCCTCCTGAGTCACGGAGATTAAAGGCATACAGCACCATGCCTGGCTATTGTGGCAGGTCTTTATGTCCTGATATGGAAATCTCTATAAGACATATTGATAAATGAAAGGGAAATTTGCAACAAATATATGTAGAATTATCTTATTTACATAAAACAAAAATATGTATTATTGTATATAAGATAATATAATACAATCTTTTGTGTATGTTTGGAAAAGTACATAGCAAGTTGATACTTTTTTTTTTTGAGGTACTGGGGGTTGAACCCACGTCCTTGCGCCTGCATGCTCTCCAAGTGCTGGAACACTGAGCTGCACCCCCAGCCCTTTTTTTTTTTTTTCCACTTTTTGAGACAGGGTCTCACTAAGTTATGCAGACTGCCTCTGGTCTCGAACTTGTGATCCTCCTGCCTCTACCTCCTGAGCCTCTGGGATTACAGGCATGCACCACATTGCCCAGCTCACCTTAAAAAATTTTTTACAAGGTATTTGACTAACTTTTTGTTATGTATTCATCTATTATAGGCATGATTTAAAAAGTAATAATTAAAATGCTTTTGCTTGATTAAGAAAACTCTATGTAGAGAAAGCAGATGGAGTAAAAGCCCAAAAATTTAATGGTAGTTGTTTGGGGACTATAGGACCTTAGCTGCATGGATAATGATTTTATGTCAATTTTTTTCCCATTGACATATATTTCTGTCGTGAGAGAAAAATATGAAAACAGTAATAAAAATGTTTAATGATAACTAATTAAAGGTAGACTCTATTAGATAGTATATTTTAATTACTTTTTATTTTTCATATTGATAGAAAGAAATACCTTAGGCTTTGAAGTTCAAAGGCCTGCATTTATATGCTAGTTATTATTTCTTATTCTGTTTGAACTCAGACAAATTTCCATCTCCAAGTTTAGTCTCCTCATCTGTAAGATGAACTGATAATGATCCATCTGGGAACATTGCAGATGTAGTCATTAGTTCCCTTCTTACCATTTCTCAGGCTGCCTCAGAGATGGAGCACTCTTTTATAGATTTTCCCTGGTATTCATTTATTTTCCTTAGACTAACTTGTATCCACAATTTGTGCATAATTACAATTATACTTTAATTTTGCCTAATGCTTTAATGTTTACATACATTTTCACATGCTATATTATACATCTTGAATCTGTACATGTAATTATGGGGATTACATTTTCACTTCCTACCACTAAGATGCTCAGGAGTACAAAAGGTGGTAAACATACTACTAAGAATTTTTTTTTGCAATGAGAAAATTGTAGTACTGCTTCAATCCCTTCTTTTGCAGAGCCCAGAGAGCTTAAGTGTTCTGCTTCAATGCTCCTATATCAGTTGACTTTTGCTGTGTGACTTAGTGACTTAGAACAGGAACCATTTATTTAGCTGCTAATTCTGATGGCAGCCATTTTTGTCTGAACTAGACTCTGCTTCTTCTCTGGGCTCACTTCCATCATTCGAGACTTGGCTAGGAAGGCTGGGATAGCTAGCACATCTCTCCTTAGGGTCTAGCAACCTCCAGGTTGACTCACATAGTGGTGTCAGGTCCCAAGAGCAATGAGAGTGGAAACTGCAAGGTCTCTTGAGGCTTGGCACTCACACCACATCACTTTCATTGCCTTCTAGTGTATAAAGCAAGTCACAAGAGAAGCTATGATGCTAAGGGTGAAGAATCAGACTTCAGCTTTTGATGGGAGCAGCTATAACTAATTAGTGAGTATGTTGTGATGAGAAGTCTTCCCTGAAGACTGGTGAGTCCAGACCAACTGCAATATATTTTTGTAATAAAATACACTGAAAACTGAACATATTCCTAATTTGCTCTTGTTTTCTTAATGTCTTTAGAAATGCACGACATTCTGTCAAAAGACTAAACTGAAGATTTTTTTTTCTTAAGATCTACCCATCATGGAGTTAGCTATCTCAGAAAAGTAGAATGACTTCTTACTGACATTCTTAAAGAGTGACAGCAAAACCTGTCTTCTATAGGCTGAATCTAGGACAACATTGTTGCAAAAGATGAGCAGATGATGACAGTATACATAAGGACTTTAATGTCCCTGAATCAGTCACGAATGGAAAGTTAAAAAAAATACCCAAAACACTTTAAAAAGTCTGCCTCAGGCAATCTCAAAACATTTGACATTTCATTTACTGGAAAAATGTAGCTTTTTGTAATTAAAAAAAGTTTTGACAACTGAAAGTGACTTTAAGACCTGTTAAAATCAGGTCAGTGAAGCTGCCGATGATCATCTCAATTTTTTTTTTTTTATTTTAGCAGTGAGAAATTGGAGACTGTGGATTTTTAGCTACACATGTAATAGGTACTACAGACGGGGAATGCACATTTTTAGATTACAATGATGCATAGGCTTGCAGAAGCTTAGAGTATCCAAAATCAGTTTTATTCATGTCGTACTTTTATTAAGTAGCTATAAAAGAAATGAGCCCTATTATAGTAGCATTTGGTTGGAAGCAATCCTTATTTGATTTGTCAACTCTGTCAACAATAAGTTGGCAGCAATGGTCCATAGTATCCACTGGATCAAGAAAGCTATCTATAGCAGTGCATGGAGATAATCAAAGGATTAATTACACCACTTTGGTCCTGACTTCTCACATTGTCTAGGTTCAGTGCATCCCTTACTGGGTGTGTCCATACCAGCAGATGTTGGGATGATTGAATCACTGCTCATAGTTCATTCCAGATACACAGTCTATGCAACGATAATTGCTAAGGAAAAATTGTGTACACCTCAAGCTGTTTCTGACTGATTAGTGGACTATAGCTTCATTTTATCTGAATAGGTCTACAGTGTTCAGCCTTGTTTATTAACGAGCTCTATCTTTGCTGTAATCAACTTCCTGTGTTTTTCTTGTAAATAACAGACCCTTATTGTTGTTGGTAGATGCGTTAGAGTCAGGTCTGACTCATAGCGACCCTCTTAGGATTTTCAGTGTCTAATTGTTTTGGGATTGTGTCGGGAGTGAATTGCCCCATCCTTCTCCCATTTTTGTGGTGCTAGAGATTGAACCTGGGTCCTCAGGGAGCTCAGAGCAACATTCTACCAACTGCGCTAAACCCCAGCCCAACAACCGACTCCTATAGACTTATATGTTGTTGTTGTTGTTAGGTGCCGTCGAGTCGTGTCCAACTCATAGTGACCCTCATAGGATTTTCAATAGCATATTGCTTCGGGATTGCCTTGGGAGTGGGTTGCCCTGTCCTTCTCCCATTTTTGCGGTGCTGGGAATTGAACTCGGGACATCAGAGACTGCAGAGCGGCGCTCTACCAACGCAGCTAAACCCCAGCCCACAGACTTATATAAGAAAGGGTTTTATTGAAGCATATAAGATATCCCATCAAATCAGAGAAAAAGCTCAAGAAGCAGGTCTTTTAGAAAAGGACAAGAACCAGCCTGATGCGGTGGCACAGGCTTGTAATTCCAGTGACTTGAGAGGCCAAGGCAGGAGGATCAAAACTGGAGGCTGGAGGCAGCCTGCATAATTTAGAGACCTTGTCTCACGACAAAAGGCAAAACAGTGCCTGGAGGTGTTGCTCAGTTGTACAGTGCTTGCAAAGTATGTATGAGGCTCTGGGTTCAAACTCCCCCCCCCCCCCCAACACACAAAAGGACAAGAATCAAGGAAACTCCACAGACCCAGAAACAGGAGTTAAGGAGAATCTTTCTGAAGTTCATATTCCTAAGGAGGATATAGTATTGGTCCAGCTTGTATTGCAACAGGCCAGGGGAAGGGTTGTTGTGGGAGTGATAATTGACAGGTTCATGGAGATTGTATTCCACATGGGAGGGTGGGGCCACACCAGGACTCCTCAGTGTGGGAACTTGAGATTTTACCATCTAAATGAGGTGGAAGGAATTCTCAGTGGGCAAAACCTACAGATGTCCCTGCATTTGGAAATGCAGATGCCTTGTTACATATAGTCAAGCATCCCTTTCGACTGTTGAAGTCTGGGGTTTCACTTTTTAAAAACTCTACACCTGGGATTTAGCTCAGTGGGTAGAGCGCTGCACTGCAGTCTCTGAGGTCCTAAGTTCAACTCCCAGCACTGCAAAAAATGGGAGAAGGGCCCGGCAATCCACTCCCAAGGCAATCCCGAAACAGTCAGCCATTGAAAACCCTATGAGGGTCGCTATGAATTGGATACCAACTCGACGGTACCTAACAACAACACCTGAACTTCATTGTACTTTTCTGGGTGGCATTTGTTTGCATTCTGGAGCCAGATTGCCTGGATGTAGAGCACAGTGCCACCCTTTTCTGGATACGTGAGCTTGAAATTGTTTCATTCTTAGCAAAAAGGCCATCATAAAAGTATTTTCATCACAAAGCTGGGTGCACAAAGCTGGTGGTGCACACCTGTAATCCCAGTGGCTCAGGAGGCGGAGGCAGGAGGATCGCAAGTTCGAGACCAGAGGGAGTCTATGTAATTTAGCGAGACCCTGTCTCAAAAAGTGAAAAAATGGGCTGAGGGTGCAGCTCAGTGGTCCAGCACTTGCAGAGCATGCAAGCGCGAGGCGCTGCGTTCAACCCCCAGTACCCCCCCCACACACAAAGTATTTTCATCACAGTATTGTTAAGGATGATTAAACGAATTAATACAGTTAAGGCCCACAGAATCGTGGCTGACATCTAAAAGCTCTATTAGCTAGTATTAGGATGAAATGGTGCATCATTGTTATTGTGTGAGCTCTTTAACTATGGCTTAAAATATGAATTATGCTCATAAAAACTAAGAAATGACCTTTCTTTCCTGTCTTCACAAGCCACAATATTGCTGTTGGATTTTCTCCATGCTGCTGCTCTACTCCTAGGTGTCCACTATATTAACTTTCTATTGCTGCTGTAACAAATTAGCACAACTTTAGTGGCTTAAATTTGCAAATTTATTACCTTAAGGTTCCAGTGGTCAGTCTCAGTGGGCTAAAATGAAGGTTTTGTCTGAGGTGTGTCCTTCCTGGAGGCTGTAGGAGAGAATGTGTCCCTTGCCTTTTCCAGCTTCCACAAGCCAGTTGCATTCCTTGGCTCACGCCTCTGTCTCCATCTTCCAAGTCAACAATTGCATCACTTCAGTTTTGCTTCTTTGGTGCCATCTTCCCTGACCCTGATGCTGATGCTCCGCCTCCTTCTTTACCTTATAAGGGCCTGTGTAATCACATTGGTCCCACCTGGGCAATCCAGGTTAATCTCATCATTTTCCTAATGGAATCGCACAGGCAAGGTCCCTTTTGCCTTACAGGTTCTGCAGATTATGTTCTGACATAATACAAGCAGTATTCTGCCCACCATAAACACTGATTAATAAATTGTTGTACTTCTACTTATTTCTTATCAAAGAGAGTTGAGCTTGTTCACTGAGGTCAACACAGCTCTTTTATCATCTTGGATAGTATTCCGTAGAAGCCAAAATTGAAGGGTCAGTTTTTTTTTCAGTGAAAATATGTGTTGTTGTTGTCAGGTGCCAACAAGTCCTGTCTGACTCATAGCGACCCCCATAGGGTTTTCAGAGGCTCACTGTTTAGGGATTACTTTGGGAGTTGATTGCCACGTCCTTTTCCCATTTTTGCTGTCCTGGGAATTGAACCGGGGACCTCAGAGATTGCAGAGCAGCACTCTACCAACTGAGCTAAATCCCAGCCCATTGAAAATATATAGTAATTATTAAAAACTAGACATCCTCTGTTAGGAAGCCTTTGGCTAAATTTTGAAATGCTATTTTTTAAAAAGGATTTTGCGAATATAATTTTGCCAAATTTGACACTTCTGAATTAAGAAAGTAAAATCTTTGGGGTTTGGATCAGGGCAAAGGTCTGTGTATTCTGTTTCATATTCTAATTTACAGACTCGATTTCATCTGTGAAAAGCTTTGTGTCTCCTTCTAGTGCAGGTTCTCAAAGCCCCCATTCAGGGCACAGGTAGGTTGCTGATCAGTGGAGTGGGGAGGTGCTACTGGTGTCTAATGAGTAGAGGCCAAGGAAGTTGACAAATATCCTAAAATGCATGGAATAGCCCCCTCCTGCAAAGAAAATATCTCACTCAGCATATCAATAGTCCTGATCTGACAAATCCTGCTCTTCACAATATTTTACTCTCCCCATTATTACTTGACTCATTATGAGATAGTACCTTATAGACTGTAGGAAAGGGTTTTCTAACCAAACTTAGATTTTAGCATACTATATTTTCCTATCATTAAGCAAGTATAGCCTGCAGCTGCACTACTGTGGCATCCGATCCTGTCAGATCTCTGAAGCTAGGTAGGGTCGGGCCTGGTTGGTACTTGGATGGGAGACCACCTGGGAACACCAGGTGCTGCAGGCTTGGGAGAAGGACCTGGCAACCCACTCTCAAAAAATCAGTCTGCCATTGAAAACCCTATGAACAGCAGAGAAGCACTGACAATAAATAGTGTTTCACCTGTTGTACATAGGGTCGCTATGATTTGGACACTGACTCGATAGCACCTAACAATAACAACAAGAAGCAAGTATAAGTTGGTCTGTTAAAAAACTAACTGGGACTTTATGATGATGTTTTAGAAATGCAATGATATAAAACTGAAGAAAATTCAGGCTATACGAGACAATTCCATTTTAGACTGTGTATTTCAGGTATCTCTGCATCTTTGCATAACATTTGTTTAAATGAAACAATTTATTTTCCTTTTTGTGGGAGGGGAGAATGGATACAACTGCAAATGTTTTCTCAATGGAGGGTCTGTCAATCTTATAAGAAGTGAAATTTCTAATTTTCTATATTAATCTCTCATGTAACTCCCCCCCTTTTTTGTGCTGGGGGTTGAACCCAGGGCCTCGCGCTTGCATGCTTTGCAAGTGCTGTACCACTGAGCTGCACCCTCAGCCTTTTTTTTTTTTTTTTTTTTAATTTTTTGAGACAGGGTCTCGCTAAATTGTGCAGACTGGCTCTGGTCTCAAACTTGTGATCCTCCTCCCTCTGCCTTCCGAGTCGTTGGGATTACAGGCACGTGCCACCACACCTGGTGTAACTCCCTGGTTTTATAAAGGCAGTCTATTTTATGAGTTTTCTTGTGAGCTGATACCTTTAGAAAGTATTTGATGTACATGAGGAGACAGTGTAAAATGTCCTTCTTGTTTCTATCTGACTGTAAGATATGCCATCAGCAACAGTCTTCTCAGAGACCTGGAGGAGAAAATGATAGAATCAGCTATCTTTTGGTTCATTGATGGTGGTGAGTTTAATTCAGAGCTGCAACTTTTCTAGCAGGTGGAGGCTGGCAGCTGGGTGAAAATTGAACAGTCCCCTGGAGATGGCAGTAGCAGACAGATATGGAACTTCAGGCTCATGCTGCAGATCATGGCCTGCCCAGAGAGATAGACATGACGGATCCTTGTCCCTGCAAATGGCTGCTTTTGCTGATGGTTTGTTACAGTGAATTTCACCGTCTCCCCCTCTGAAGTTTAGATCTCAAGTGCTATCTTAAGGCCTTTCTGAGCAGAGTCTAGGGTAAGTTAACAAATACATAAATAATATACCTTGCTCTGGGTAAGCCTTACCACATTTGTGAACTATTGAATTGCAGGGAAAGTAGTGACAGGCACTGAGGTACAAATGGTGAGAAGTGTAGGTCCTTGGGCTGGAGAGATTTAAAAGCACATGTTTCTGTGATTCTAGCATAATGTGGTGTGACTCAACAGTCCAGTACTGTGAGAGCTAGTAGGTAAATTTAAACTAGCCAGAGGGTTCAGAGGCACTTTCTTGAAGTTATGACACTAAACTGAGTTGAAAAGAAAAAAGACAGGAGTTAGCCAGGTGAAGAAAGATCAAAAGAGTGTTCCAGGCAGGAGACACAGCATGAGTAAAGATCTGGGGGTGGGAAACATCATGACATTTACTGGATTACTGGACTGCAAAGTGCAAAGCACCGTGATTGGAAAGATAAGAAGTGGCCAAATTACGCAAGTACTAAAGAGTAAAAATGCTTTGGAATTTAAGATGGTGGTGGGGTGTAAAACAATCACACAGGGGGTGAAGGCTCTTGTTTCTAATGGATTTCCTGACTGTATCTACAGAATGTTGATCTGACTGGGTTCTCACCATTTCTACCTCAGTGCCTGTCACTATTAAACTCCATGTGGAAGTTGAATTCATCATGTTCCCCAGCTCATAGCATGTTATTATCTTCATTTACACAAAGTTGTTTTGTTTTATGTTTATCTCATTATTTACCAATTTGTTTTCTCTCTTATCCTGGGTCCTCACTCTCTTTCCACTTATCCTCTGGATCTTTATTTCAAAAGAAACAGTGCATTTAAAAAACAAGCATTTAAATTATATACAGATGATGTTGTTGTTGTTGTTAGGTGCCATCGAGTTGGTATCCAACTCATAGCGACCCTACATACAACAGGGAAACACTATTGTCAGTGCTTCTCTGCTGTTCATAAGGTTTTCAATGGCAGATTGGTTTTTGGGAGTGCGTTGCCAGGTCCTTCTCCCAAGCCTGCAGCACCTGGTGTTCCCAGGCAGTCTCCCATCCAAGGACTAACCAGGCACAACCCTGCTTAGCTTCCGAGATCTGACGGGATCAGATACCACAGGGTTATGGCTGCAGGCTTATACAGATGATATACTGCTATAAACCATGTTTCTTGCCATTTTTGTCCAACTCTTTTAAGATCTCATCACATTGCTCCATGGTCCTTCTAGCTTTGTGACTCTAATTGCCATATGCCTCTACACATTTTGCTTATGTAGTGTATCATAGGTGATATATTGTGGTCTTTTAATTCTAAATCTTTGCTACGGCAAACAGCTCTTTGATTAGCATCCACATTCACATTTCCTTATGGACCAGATGGAAAGTTTTCTGCCCTCAAAGATAGATTCAATAGGTCTCAATCAGGGCCCAGATGCTTCCGACACAATTCAGCTGCTACTGTGGTGATTTTCTGAGGAGAAAGAGGATATGGTTATCAAACTCTAGCATTCATCAGGATCCCCAGAAGGGCTTGTGACACATACTGCAGGACTCAGGGGACTCAAGGCAGCACACTATCAGGTACCCACCTTGTACTTGTACAACCCTTGCCTTGTTCTAGTCCTGGCACTAGCTGGACTGGACCCCAAACTCAGCTTTTCTGATTCCAGAAGTAAATAGGTCTAAAATTTTCATATTTATTAAGTTCCCAGGTGAGGCTCATGCTTCTGGTTCAGATACCACATTTTGCGATCCACTACAACCACTGCTTGAGATATACCTTTGGCTTGCAGTGCAACAGCATTCATATCATCCAGGAGCCTGTTACAGATGCAGAATATTGGGCCTCACTTCATACTACTGAACCAGAATCTGTGACTCAGCAAGATTTCTAGGTGATTGGTAAGTGCACTAAATTTAGAGAAGCCCTCTTTGGAATAGATAGAGAGTGGATATATCTTTCTAATGGGGGGAACTACTATAATTCTAGGTGAGCTTCAAATTTCCTGAAAGCAAACTGGGGATAATTTTAGGGAAGCTGAAGTTGCGTTTGTCACTTTAGAGCAATGAAGTGAGGTTGTATTCCACCTGGGGTATCTCATCTGGAGTGATACCATCTCTGTTTACCCTTTAAAGGTGGTATTAATTTTGATCACTTTTTTTGACTTGAAAACACATATTTAGAACTTATGTTCACTTACTGCTTGATGTAGTAACTAGGGAGAGACTGTCCCTTGATGAGGCATGAAGGTTAGTTTGGCTATTCCCTCAGCCTTTTATTTCTGCCCCAGGATAAGTAATAAAACAATCAGAACATCTCTCCTCTTTGGAAGGGTACACCAGGTAGACCTGCAGGGCTTGGCTATGGGACGTGTAGATCCACTCCTGTGACAAGATGAGCTCAAGCAGCTCCTAAACAAGAGCAGCTTGGAGATGGGAAGATAAAGCCCATCTTCTGCAGAAGGCTGGAGACTGTGTAGATAATAAGAAAAGGCACTACTTGATGTTGCTTCAAATTGGCTTGGGCAGGGGATAAAAAGTTAAAATCACACACACAAACAAGCAAACATGACTCCTGGTGTTCAGAAACTTGTCTTGTTGATTTTAGAGGACCGAAATGATATCTCATCCAGAGAAAAAGAGTTATGTCTAATTTTTATAAGGATCTGAACCACCACCCTGTTGCAATCCTCCCTTGAGACAGCATGTGCAAACTTGCCTGTTTGCTTGAGCCGGAAGCAACAGAGTAGGAAGCATGGGAGAGATAAAACAGTAATTAACATTTTAGGAATACAATCTAGTCTGACAATATGTAAGCAGATTCTGTGAATAAAGTGCCTCAGAACACAGTAATGGCCTCTTGAAAAAGGTAACGTGTATATCACTGAGTTATGTTGACTCTCTCATATGAACAAAGTGACAACTCACATGTGCAGTGACTGAGGACTAAGCCTTCTCATATAAAGCCAGTTGGCAGTATTCTGTGCTTCAGGTACCAGGAAGTGTTGAGCAACCAGTAATCTCCCAACAAAGTTCCAAAGGAAAACATCAGCGCCCCCATCAGGGGAAAACAGGCAATGCAATAAATAAACCAGACAGATCACCCTTTTTAGATGTCACAGACTTTCACAACTCTGCCTTTGATCACATTTCCCTGCAGTCTAGAATATGTCTTCCTTCTTCTCTCTTCCTCCAATATCCAGTTTGAAATTTTTCAAGGCCAAGCTGAAGTAATTACCTCTTCTATGAAGCCTTACTTCATTCCTCCCATCTCTGTCCACCAACTGGAATTTTATCTGGCTCTGAACACTATTGTTTTTCAGTTAGAGGGCCCAGGTCCCTCATTTTTCCTCAAATCTTATATATATATATATATATATATATATATATATATATATGTGTGTGTGTGTGTGTGTGTGTGTGTATGTATGTATATACATATATATACATATATATATATATATATAATAAACATTTTAACCACTCCAGGTGTACAGTGGCATTAAGCACATTCATAACACTGTCCAACCATCACCATTATTCATGTCCAGAACTTTTCTATCATCACAAATTCAAACCCTGTACACACTAAACAATAATTCCTCATTGGTTCCTCCTGACAGCTCCTGGTAATTTCTATTCTACTTTCCATTTCTATTAATTTGCCTATCCTAGGAAACTCAGATAAACAGAATCATACAATATTTGTCCTATTGTGTCTGACTTATTTTGCTTAGCATAACACTGTCAAAGTTCATCTATGTTGAAGCATATACCAGAATTCCATTGCCTTTTTACGGCTAACATATTTCTTTGTATGTATATGCCACACTTTATTTATCGATCTCTTAATGGACATTTGAGTTTTTTCCATCTTTAACTATTGTGAATTATCCTACTAAGAACATTGTTGTACAAGTATCTGTTTAGGTTGTTGCTTTTACATATTTTGGATACATATTCAGAAATGGAATAGCTAGATCATATAGTACTTCTATGCTTATGTCCTTCATGTTTTAGTCCACATTAAACAACAACAAAAAAATAATCTAGGTGCCATGGTGCAGGCTTGTAATCCTAGCAATTAGAGAGGCTGAGGTAGGAGGATCACAATTTCAAGACCAGAAGCAGCTGTGTAACTTAGACCCTGTCTCAAAATGAAAAAATAAAAAAGGAACTGAGGCTGCAGCTCAGTGATAACAGCACTTGCTCAATATGTACAAGGCCTGGGGTTCAATCCCCTCCTACCCAGTACTGGAAAAGCAAAATAGGGAGAGAGAATGAGAGAGAGAGAGAGAGAGAGAGAGAGAGAGAGAGAGAGAGGAAGAGAAGAGAAAGAAAAAAAATAAGAGCCTAACTAGTAAGGTGTATCTCTTTAGAGCTGTCAGCCAAACTCCTGAAACTCTGTCTTCCAACAATTCAGTCCAATCAACACAATCCAACCTCCTGCTACTCTGAGTAATGCACCAACTCCAGCCTTAGAGTCCTCAAATGATTACAGCCATTTTAGCAGATCTTTGACAAAGATATTCTAACCTCAAATCTCTGCTGTTTTTCTTTTCTGGCTCTTGAATAACTTAGCATTTGTAGTAGTTAACTCAAAATGGATAAAAGATCTCAACATAAAACCAGAAACTTTAAAACTTATAGAAGGCAAGATAGGCAATACACTCCATCATATAGGCAAAGGAAAGTATTTCCTTAATAGGAGTCCAATTGCTCAAGAAATTGCAACAAGAATAGATAAATGGGATTACATGAAATTAAAAAGCTTCTGCACAGCAAAAGAAACAATTAACAGAGTCAAGGAAACCCCCACGGAATGGGAAAAAAATCTTCGCATTTTATACATCAGACAAAGGTCTAATTACTAGAATTTATAAAGAACTCAAGAAAAAAACTCCCCCAAAATCAAACAACCCAATACACAAATGGGCAAAGGAACTGAGCAGACAGTTCTCAAATGAAGAAGTCCATAAAGCCATGAAACACATGAAAAAGTGCTCAACATCCCTAGCCATTAGGGAAAGGCAAATCAAAACAACTCTGAGATTTCACCTTACACCAGTAAGAATGGCCAAGATCAATAAAACAAACAACAACAAATGCTGGCGAGTTTGCAGGGAAAAGGGAACACTCTTACATTGTTGGTGGAGCTGTAAATTGGTGCAACCACTGTGGAAATCAATATGGAGGTACCTCAAAAAACTAAAAATAGATCTACCATATGATCCAGCTATAACACTATTGGGAATTTACCCAAAGGGAGATGGGTCATCATACCACAGAGACACCTGCATCTCCATGTTCAATGCAGTGCTTTTCACAATAGCAAGGATATGGAATCAACCAAAATGCCCTTCAACAGAAGAATGGATAAAAAAACTATGGTATGTATACACAATGGAATACTACTCAGCAATCAAGAAAAATGAAATAAGGTCATTCACAGCAAAATGGATGGAATTAGAGAAAATTATTTTGAGTGAACAAACACAAGCTCAGAAAGAGAAACAACACATGTTCTCACTCATATGAGGGAGCTGATTCAAAATTACAAGAACGAAAAATCCTATTCAAAGGTCGGATCATAATAAAAGGGGGGAGGAAGATAAGAATGATGTCAATATAAATGGACTAGAAATCGCATGTAATTGTTCTAACAAGATAAAAACAAAGACCACTACAGGAAAAGTTTCTATCT
>VMDO01033718.1:0-17684 GCA_007922755.1 Pedetes capensis
GATAGACTGAAAATAATCTCTTTAAGAATATCTTAAATCAATTGCATTTAAAGAAACACTAAATATATGAAAATAATTATGCAGAATATGAGATTTTATACCTTACTCCTTTTGTTTTTTATACCCCAATTTATAATGCAATAGTGATTTCAACATTTCAAGTATCATTGTTACCTAGATGCTATTAGAGAGGTTCTCAAAAAGAAGACAAAAGTGTAGGTAGGGATTTAATAATCCTTCAAGCAATTTTAGTAGGCAGAGTCCATTTGTTACAATCATAAAATCTCTCATTGTACTCGACAATAGAGACAATTCATTTTTTTCAAAAGTCTTGTATCCCAACTATTCAAATGGTTTCAGCTTTAAACGCTAGTAAGAAAGTCATTTAATCTGGGAACAAAAAGCATGTCAGCTGCTCTTATACCTTGCCTAATTGAACACCAGAATTGAAAATCAAGGATTTGTTGTAAATAGCTGTCCAGCCGTTTGTCCATTTCCATTAGAAATAGAATTGTTTCTGACTGTCAGCCAAGTAATTGCACAAGTTTCTAGATCCTAAGGTTTTATGAATGTGATGAGTCAGAAGCCAAGGAATACATCCAGGAAACACCTCCTTTTTTAGAAGATATTTAAAAGAAATTTTAAAGATGCTCATTTAAAATTTCCTTTCCCTTTGCTTCTGTCCATCTATAAAATGGTGAAAACTGCATTTACCTTCTAACTCTACTGCCTAGGTACTGGGCTGCCAGAACAATAAGAGTTGCTGGAGCAGGAAGTTACTTTATTGACTCACACTAATTATGTTCCTAATGGCCTGAGGCTGTGTGTGTACCTATAGAACAGCATTACATGGAAATTGTCTTTGCCCTGTAAAGTTTGAAATTTAAAAGTCCCAGAGATGATACTAGCAATTAAGGAAGATACATACAAATCATGAATATAAAATGCTGAGCAAAAAGTTAATCTAATGCATGTATTTTACGGATTAATAAGTACCTTTCCGTAAAGTAGAAAGCAATGAATATGAATTCCATAACTATAATTGAACGTTTTCATTTTCAAGACAGTATTCAGGTATAGTATTCACCACTCTTTAATTTCCCTTGAGAGGATTTTTGTATCAACCCTAGAGCACACTTCAGAATGGAATCAACAGGTCCCTAACTGTCTCTGGGACAACAGCTTGTGAATGCATGAAACCAATTCTGCATAGCACTTGGATGTGAAAACTTTTGGCTAACCACTTCTGGAATTTTAAACATGAACAATTTTTCCTAAACCCTATAAGTTTATAGAAACTCTACTAGTAATAACTCATGATATGAATTCAAACTGTTATATTACTCCATATAACCATAACCTCACATATACATAGGACTGCAGCTGTAGCCCGGTGGCATCTGATCCCGTCAGATCTCAGAAGCTAAGCAGGATTGGGCCTGGTTAGTACTTGGATGGGAGACTGCCTGGGAACACCACTTGCTGTAGGCATGGGAGAAGGACCTGGCAACTCACTCCCAAAAGTCAATCTGCCATCGAAAACCCTATGAACAGCAGAGAAGCACTGACAATAGTGTTTCACCTGCTGTACGTAAGGTTGCTACAAGTTGGATACCTACTTGATGGCACCTAACAACAACAACATATACATGTGCATAAACATACATGGCAATGGATATACTTTTAATTAATTAATTACTTAATTAATTTATTTTGTGGTACTGGTGATTGAGCCCAGGGCCTCGTGTTGCATGCTCTGCAAGTGCTAGACCACTGAGCTGTACCCTCAGCCCATTTTTTTACTTGTTTTTTTTGAACAGGGTCTCGCTAAGTTACGCAGACTGCCTCTGGTCTCGAATTTGCAATCCTCCTGCCTCCCCCTCCCCAGCTTCTGGGATATAGGCATGCACCACCATGCCCAGCTTATCATATTTTTAGATACACCCATTAATAATCCCCCACATGTCTGTCAGTTTGTCATCCTGTAGGGGCTTGCATGTTGCTGCGATGCTGAAAGCTATACCACCAGTATCTCAGAAACCAGCAGGGCCACCCATGGTGGACAGGTTTCATTGAGTTTTTGGACTAAGACAGACTATAGAGAAGGACCTGGCAGCCCAATCCTGAAATAATCCACCACTGAAAATCCTATGAATATCAGAGAAGCACTGTCAAATATAGTGCTAAAAAGTAAGCTTGCCCCCACTCCCGCCCACCAAGCTGGAAAATATTCCAAAGACAACTGGGGAAGAGGTGTCTCCTCAGAGTAGGGTCAATCTTAATGATGGGAATGAAGTAAAGCCCCTGGGACCTCCATTTGCTGATGTGGCATGACTTGAAATGAGAAGAAATATGTGGCTACAACATTGGGCTCAAACAAAAAGATCATGTGCATGGCACAGTGATGGGTAGCATTTCATCCTGTTGCACTTAGGGTCATTATGAGTAGGATTAGACTTGTCAGCACCTAACAACAACAACATTAATAATAGAGGCTTATCCCACATCCAGTGTCAATGAGCTATAATTTCATAGGCTTATTAAATAAAGCAAGTCATTTATTTGGCACATCTTTAGCTTAAATGATCTGGCACAAGAGAACATCAAAAACTTTCAGTTATCTAAGCTATAATCAGATCTTGGCAGCTAAGCAGGGTCGGGCCTGGTTATTACTTGGATGGGAGACTGCCTTGGAACACCACGTGCTGTAGGCCTGGGAGAAGGACCCAGTAACCCACTCCCCAAAATCAATCGGCCATCAAAAACCCTATGAATGGCAAAGAAGCACTGACAATAGTTTTTCGCCTGTTGTAAGTAGGGTTGCTATGAGTTGGATACTGACTTGATGGCACTCAACAACAACAAGCAGCTATAATATTTAAAGTGGTCCATAGGTCAATCAATATATTTATTTGACTTTGTTTTATGCCAAAATGTATGTTGTAGATGCACTGAATACAATGGTGAACAAGAGGCATTATCTTCTTGAAATGATAACCCCCTTTTTCCTATTCTGAAGGTTCAGGTAATAATGATATGAAGTATGTAAATGAAACCATTTTGAATGAATGAGAAGACAATATACAATGTGTGATAGAATATTTGAAAGTTTGAGGTGATGATTTAGCCACATAAGAAGGTCTTTTTGTTACAATAAGACTTCTGAGTAGTTACAGAAAAATTTGGGAGGAAAGTGTTTTTAGAAGAAATGAGTGCATACATACATGTTGAGTACAAACTCAAAATGCTGATGAGTGTGTTGAAGTTAATAAACAAAAACTAAGCAACTATGGCTGGGGTGGAGGTAACCAGAAGTAGAGTTATTGTTAGGTGTCATCAAGTTGGATCTGATTCATAGCAACCCTGAGTATAGCAGAGCGAAACACTGCCCAGCTCTGTGTCATGTTTGTGATCTTTTTGTTTGAGCTCATCACTTCAGCCACTGTGTTTCTTCTCCTTTTGAGTCCTACCAATCAGCAAATGGATGTTCCAGGGCTTTACTCCACTCCCATCATTAAGGTCAATTACACTTTGAAGAGGCAACTCTTCTCCATTCATCTTTTGAATGCCTTGCAGCCTGGAGGACTCATTTTCTGGCACTGTATCTGAACATGTTTCTCTGCCATTTGTAGGGTTTTCAATGGCTAATTGTTTGGGGAATTGGTTAATCATGTCTTTCTCTCTAGTCTGTCTTAGCCTGGAAGATCAGCTGAAATCTGTCAACTATGAGTGGCCCTGCTGGTATCTAAAAAACTGTTGGCATAGCTTTCAGTACCACAGCAACATGTGAGCCCTCACAGGATGACAAGGTGACAGATACATGGGGGAGAAGCAGAGCTGAGGGGACTAACTGATGAAGGGAGTCAGGGTCCTCAATCTCTGAGCAACTTCAGGATAAAGAGCTGATTTTTAAAAAAATTTAATTGACCCATTAGCCTTGAAAATTTATGCATTTATTCCCTTCTCTCTTATCATTGAGTAGGTATGATTTAGCTCCTCCTCCCCAGAAGTGTTGCTTAATAGAGGAATGGAAAATGAAAGAGGTCAGCAGTGGTACAGTAAGGCTTGGGGCTTACATCCCATCTTCTCCTTAACACCTAGAGATTGACACTAAGCCTGTCTCTTTAACTCTCCTCCGATACAGTTACCACACAGGATAGCTGATAACCTAAGATAACACAAACTCATAGGTCAAAGTAACTAGGCCTCTCACAATAAAATCAATCAACTACAGAACATATACTATCTGAAGCAGAATTATTGAAAGAAGACAAAAAGAACATAATACAAGTTGAAATATACACAAAGCATTATGGGCAAATGAGCAATATGAAATGACACAAAAAGATAATAAAAGACTGGATGGAAATATTTAAAAAATACATAATAGTTCTAGTAAAGCACCGGATGGATAATAGAATTGGAATAGCTGAATAATCAGATGGAGTTTTGGAAGAACAGACTAAAGAATTCTCTCAGATAGTGTTCAAAATAAAAGGGAAACTATATAAAATCAAAACTAAGCAATTTGGAGAATAGAATTTAGCGTCATAAAAACAGAAGTTGCAGAAAAATAGAAGCTAAAAACAAAGATCAGTAAATTATTTTGAAAAACTAAATTGAGATATATTTCCCAGATGTATAGTAGGAAAGAACCTAGATACTAAAACTTCGAATTCATCTAATTATCACATAAATGTTAAAGCCTAATAAAATATTTCAAGGCATATATGAGTTCAGAAAGCTTGCCACATCAAGCCATACATTGAAAACTCTTATATAAGAAGCATACAAACAAGTAAATAAATAAATCCAAACTACATTGCAAGAGATATGGAAAATAAGTGTAATTGAGTATATTATTAAAATTAATTATTGTTCTAAAGAAATGTTAGGTCCATCACATCAACTATATACATTCTTATTGTTAGATTGGTCCAGTTGGTGTCTGACTCATAGCGACCCTACATAAAATAGGTGAAACAGTATTGTTACTGCTCCTCTGGTATTCATGGGGTTTTCAGTGGCAGATTGTTTTTTTGGGGGGTGGGTTGCCAGGTCCTTCTCCCAAGCCTAGGGCATCTGATGTTCCCAGGTGGTCTCCCATCCAAGAACTAACCAGGCCTGACCCTGCTTAGCTTCTGAGATCTGACAAGATGGGATGCTACAATTGTATGGCCACAGGGTATACACATTATAAACTTAAAAATATTGACTCATAGCTAGGCAACGGGGCACACATGCCTATAATCCCAGCAACTCAGAAGGAGGAGGCCCAGATCATAAATTCTGGGCCAGTGGCAGCCTGCATAACTAAGGGAGAACCTATCTCAAGATAAAAAACAAAAGGGGCTGGGAGTGTTGCTTAGTAGTAGAGCACTTGTGAAATACGTGCAAGTCCCTGCTTTCAAACCCTCAACACCATACACAAAAAATGGTCTCATATATCATCTACAATTGAAAGTATTATCTGAAATTTTATGCTGTGACAACAAGAGCAGAGACACAGATAAAAGAAATACAAGAGCACACTGAAGTGCTCACCTTGTTTGGGGAATATGGAGATAATAAGTTTAAAAACTAGTTTGAGTGAATGCACTTTGGTATAACTTTTAACTTGGAAAAAAAACACATCACACAGTAAAATCGAATGCATAACACAAATTATCCAAGAAAACAGTCATTCTATTGAAACCATTACATGAAGGAGGAAACAATAGAAAAAAGTGCAGTTAGTGGGCTATAAGAACAGTTACACGAAAATAAACCTAAAATATAGTGGAGATTAAAGTAAAGCAAATAGAGTAAATCCCCCAATTAATAGAACAAGTCTCTGAAACTAGATTAGAGAACAAAATCCAACCATATAGTGGTCAAATGAGACAAATAATAGACACAGACTCTGAGAATAGAAAGAAGGGGGAAACATTTTTGCAAAAAAAAGAAAAGGATGCTGGAGTAGTATTATCCACACAACCAAATAGATGATAAGAAAAAAGAGAAAAATAGTGACAAAGATCTCCTACACCAAAAAAGTTAAAGCAAGAAGAAATATCCATGATAATTATGTATCACGTAACAAGAGAATCTTAATATAAGTCAAGAAGCAACTCATTAAAGTAGGGAGCTAATGTGTTGTTGTTGGTAGGTGACATCAAGTAGGGCCTGACTTACGGACTGAAACACTACTCAACACTGTGCCATGTCCAGAACTATGTGCTTCTGTGCTATTCATGGGGTTTTCAATGGCTGATTGTTTTGCTTGTGGACAGCCAGGTCCTTTTCTCAAGCATACAGCACCTGGTGTTCCCAGGTGTTCTCCCACCCAAGTACTAACCAGGCCTGAACCTATTAGCTTCCAAGATCTGATGGGATTGGATGCCACAGTGGTATTATTGTAGGGAGAGAGCTAATGTAATTCCCTATATTTTTGTTGCTGTTGTTACTTCATAGGAATAGTTGTGATGCAGGAATGGGATTCTTAAAGCAGATGTCATGGAGAGTGTGCTGACTCTGTAGTGGGTGGAGGCAGGGAAGGGATGAAGTATGCAGAGAAGAGGGTCCTGTGTCCTGTCCTTTGGTTAAGGTTGTCTAGCTATTCTCTATGTGTATTTTAGTTAGTATGGTTGGGTATTAAAGTAAGTCCTAATACCTAAAGTATGTTGTTGTTGCTGTTAAGTGCCCTCAAATTGGGTCCGACACATAGTGACCCTATGTGCAACAGAACAAAACACTCCCTGACACTGTGCCATGCCTGGCACTATTGTCAGTGGTTCTCAGGTATTCACAGAGTTTTCAATGGTGGATTGTTTCAGGAGTGGATTGCCAGGTCCTTCTCCCTAGCCTATACCACCTGTTATCCTCAGGCAGTCTTCCATCCAAGGACTAACCAGGCCAACCCTTCTTAGCTTCTGAGATCAGACAGGATCAGATGTCAACGTGCTTTGGCTGCAGACAAGGTATGTTAGAAGTCTCAAAATAATCCCTATGTAAATGTCCTTTTGTTAGTTTTTAGGAAGAACTGTCTCCTTGGAATGACTTTTGTTAATCTAGTTCTTGAATATAGTATCCTTCTGAACTTAATTACTGGAAAAGTAAAGAGGTAGAAGAGGAAAGGAGAGGAAAAGGGCTCTCTGCTAGCATATCCCCATTTAGAAGATGGTTTTTATTATAACTATATGTCTATATGTGCATTTTTGGCAAGGTACTTATGCTTTTTATGTGCAAAGTTTACTATTTCATAACACCCAAGCTTTATAAATGTCTTAAGGTGACAATGTACGTGAAAAAGATGTTGTTAGGTGCCGTTGAGTCCCATCCCATTCATAGTAACCCTACACACAAGAAGATGAAACATTACCCAACACTGTACCATGCACATGATCTTTTTATGTTTGAGCCTATCGTTGCAGCCACTGTGTTTCTTCTCATTTTGAGTAGGGCCATATCAGCATCTGGCAGCCCCAGGGGCTTTACTCCATTCTCATCATTAAGGTTGACTACTTTGAAGAGGCAACTCTTCCCCAGTCATTTTTTGAATGCCTTCCCGCCTTGGAGGTTCATTTTCTGCCATTATATTTGACACTGCTTCGCTGCTATTCCTAGAGTATTCAATAGCTAGTTGTTGCAGGATGGGTGAAAGACATGGCAATCCTCTCCTGAAGCAATCATGGAAACAGTCAGCCACTGAAAAATCTTATGAGTGTAACTGAGTCAAACTCCACTGGAGGGCACCTAACTATAACAACAACAGTTACTTCAAGATATGGCTGCCAGGTCCTTCTCCCTGGTCTGTCTTTGTCTGGAAGCTCAGCTAAAACCTCTCCACCATGAGTGGTCCTCCTAGTAACAGAAATACCAATGGCATAGCTTTCAGCCTCATAGAAACACGCAATCCCTTACCACATGACAAGATGACAGACACATGAGAGATGTTTAAAAAATAGAGGTAGTGAGTTAGCCAATGTGTGAATGTGTTATAACTGATAGAAAAGATGCACCTTGGACATGGAATTGTTACATGCAGCTCTGGGTAGTGTGAATCAGGATGTATTTCCTAGGCTGGCAGCAGAGGGATGAATGGAAGCCTGCAGGGTGATATATATACTGTATGCCTAAGTTTGCACTTGGGTGACAGCTGTTGCTCTATGTGCATCTTCTGGCTGCACTATAGGAATGTATTAGGTCAGTGGGAAGATGCCTTCTTGCTAATATTTTCATGTTAGATCTGATAATGAACTCTCTAAGAAATACTATGCTTAGGATACCACGTTACTTTATGTCTCATCTCAAATAGAGTATTGAAGGAGTGCAATATTTTAATTGCCACTCTTCTAACACTTACCTCTAGAGTTGTGTTACCACTTTTTCTTTAGTGAAATTTGTCCGCAAAAAAGGCAGGATTGCATTTTTTATTTCTGAAAGATTGAGTTTGTCCTGAATGAATTCTTGGCTATCAAAATACTCATAGTTTTGGGATTTTAATTGGTGAATATTCATGATGTGCAGAAGAGCATGACATGTCCGTATGATCTCAATTACCTATGTTTTAGATAACACAGGACCTAGAAGGATACGTGTGACTGAACGGCTTGTGACCATGGATGACTTTGCTCCTTGTGTTTTTGTTTCTTGTCATGCACATATTCACTTAGAAAATGATTATTTTAAAAACGTTTTTTTAAAAAAAGGAAACAACTGGCATAAGTGTGTGGAAATTAAGATAATAAGTACAATTGCAAATGTTAACACACTCCTGTCAGATACTGACTTGAGGTGGAAAAGTGATCAAGAGAGTAAATATAAATAACTAAAAGAGCTAATAGAGAGATATATAGAATTGCATACAAAATAGAATTCATATTATCCTCAAATATAAGGTTAATCTTTATAAAAGGTAATCTATGGATAAGATAAATGAATCCCAGAGGATTAATATGATGCAGACCAAAGACAATTACCATCCAATGCAAGCAAAAGCTGACAAATTAAATGGAAGTTAAAACAATGTACATATAATTGCATACAAATTTATGAAAAGCAAGTTAACAATACATATAAATCAATTATAAATTATTGAATGCAATGGATTGGAAAAAGTTAACTTTTTCCTTAACTCCTTAAAGGAAGAAAGAACATAAAGCTTTAAGACTAACAACTGAGGGATTAATAAACTGAAAGAGAGGTAGAAGGAAAGGGATGCCCAGAGTTTAGAAAGATTAATATAATGTTTAATGAACAGAAGTGACTGAGTAGAAATAAACTTAAGAAAGAGACTTGTTAATTATGGCAACCATAAAAAAAATCCCTGACATAAGTTTGGAAATTTTTATGAGAATCTCATGAAGTATCATAAAAAATAATAAGAGAAAGCATTAATGTGTTACATGAAGTGCTGTAGTGCTTTTATGTTTAAATTGGATAATCACCTTGGAAGCACTTCAAAAAAGAATTGGATTTTGTTGCTTCACTTTTGCAATCATAGCAAATATAAATACATATAGTAAACAAAATACACTTTATACTTCCAAATTTTGGATGGACAAAAGAAGATTAATTAAGGATATATATGTTAAAAAGTAGTACACTGGTATTTAACATCTTTATAATGCTTATCTCTGCCTCTATTACAAACACCACCTCATTTAATTCTAACAACAATTTCTGAGGTGTGTACTATATTATCTTCCTTTCATAAAGACATAAACTTAGACACAAACCTGTTAAGTACCTTATTCAAGGTAACACTGTGAGTGGATGGTATAGTCTAAAGACTATATTCTTAATATGATTTTACATTATTCTCTTTGCTCCTAACTTAAAGGTAGAATCAACAATACAGTAGGGAATTTTTAATGATTTTGACTTCTTATAATTAAAGAAGGTACACAAACAGTATATTCCTCAGTAGATAGAAACATTGTTTATCTTTTTATTTTTAAATAAATCCCAGATGACAGTTTTGGTTTGTGGGCAAGGGTGTAACTTTCCTGTATTCTCATGAGGTAATTCTTGGTTTCAAAGATTTTAGAAGGGAGGAGGTCATTAAATTACAGAAGCTGCACAGTTCCACTAGGACCCACTGGGAAGGAGAAAATAGGCTTAAGTGCAAATATATTCAAATTTTGGAATATCTGTTTTGTATAAAACATTGTATATGAATATTATATAAAATTCATAATATGAAACTTCTCTATCTTTGAGAACCTGTCAATACAGAGGTAGGCTAAATAGGAATAGATAATAATGATATGCCTGCAGCCATAGCACTGTGGCATCTGATACCGTCAGATCTCAGAAGCTAAGCAGGGTCGGGCCTGGTTAGTACTTGGATGGGAGACCGCCAGGGAACACCAGAAGCTGTAGGCTTGGGAGATGGACCCGGCAACTCACTCCCAAAAATCAATCCACCATTGAAAACCCTATGAACAGCAGAGAAGAACTGACAATAGTGTTTCGCCTGTTGTATGTAGGGTCACTATGAGTTGGACATTGAGTCTATGGCACTTAAAGACAACAACAATAGAATAACGAGTGCCGTTGAGGTATACATAAAGACAGCATCTTGAAAAGAAAGAAAAGTCAAACTTTGGTGATGAGATCAGACAAGTACTACAACGGAAGATAGTTCCTAATACTGTTGGGAATTCACAAGAATGAAGAGAAGCAGGTACGGAGCATGGGTCCAGATATCTGGAGCAAAATCCTGGTCATTTTATCCTACATATAAAAGAATTTATAGCTGACACAGAAGTTAAAAGACAGAGTATAGAACAGGTTTATTACAGAATGACTACAGGAAAAACTAAGCCACCTGGAGAAGCTAGGTAAACCTAGAAAGGAAGCCAGAAAAATGTGCATTCCCTGGGTGATTTAGCATAAGGAAGTTTGTGTTCCCTAAGGGAAGGTAAAGGCAGAGAGTAGGAGAATTAAGCAGGCTTTTAGAGGGAAAAAAAGTACCTTAGAGAAGATGGCAGGCCTGAGAGAAGGGAGAGTGAACGTGGTTACTAAAGAAAGAAGAGAAAAGCAAACAGTAAGTGGAAAGGAAAGAAATAAAAGGAAAAAGAGAAAGCAGGACGCACATTTCTCCTACTTTTATTCATACTAGGGCACAAACAATATCACTAATATCACATGCAAGCAAAATTTTACTAAAGATCATTCAAAAGTCACTGCAGCATTATATAGACAGGGAATTGCCAGAAAATCAAGCCAGAATCAGAAGAGGGCAGGGAACCAGGGACACCATTGCTGATGTCACATGGATAAAGGCTGAATGCAGAGAATATCAGAGAGATGTCTATTAACTATGCAAAGGAATTTGACTGTGTGGGTCATAACAAATTATACAAACACTCCAAAGAATGGGAGTACCTGAGCACCTAATTACACTCCTGAGGAATCTATACATGAACCAGGAGGCAATTGTTCAAAAAAGCAAGGAAACACTGCCTGGTTTAAAGTTGAGAAAGGTGTGCGTCAGGGCTGTATACTTTCACCCTATCTATTCAATTTATACACTGAGAAATAATCCAAGAAGCTGAACTTTATGAGGAAGAACGTGGCATCAGGATTGGTGGAAGACTCATTAACAACCTGCGTTATGCAGATGATATAACTGCTTGCTGAAAGTGAAGAAGATTTGAAACATTTGCTGATGAAGATCAAAGAATATAGCCTTCAGTTTGGATTATGAATAAACAACAAAACAAAAATCCTTACAATTGAGTCAGTATACAACTTCACAATAAATGGAGAAAAGATTGAGGTTGGGAATGATTTTGCTTTACTTGGTTCTACAATCAACACCCATGGAAGCAACAATCAAGAAATCAAAAGATGCATTGCTTTGGGAAAAGCTGTGGCAAAAGATCTCTTTAAAGTATTGAAAAGCAAAGACGTCACATTGAAGACAAAGGTACACCTAACTAATGCCATGGTATTTTTAGGGGCATCATATGGTTGTGAAGCCTGGATATTGAACAAGTGAGACACGAAAAGAATTGATGCATTTGAATTATGGTGCTGGAGATGACTATTGAAAATACCAAGGACTGCCAAAAGAACCAAAAGATCTGTCCTAGAAGAAGTGCAGCCAGAGTGGTCCTTGGAAGCAAGGATGGTAAGACTGCTTCTTATGTATTTTGGACATGTAGTCAGGAGGAACCAATTCCTGGAAATGGACATTATGTTTGGGAGAGTGACAGGTCAACAAATAAAGGAAATCCTGTATCTTGCACAGAATCAGGGAGTGTTTTGTTCTGCTGTACATAGGGTCCCTATGAGTTGGGCAATTAACCACAACAACAACAAGGCAAGTCCAATGTGACATCAGCCCTGGTTGCCCACTGTGAGGTAGGTGTAAGGTCTTTGTTTTGTTAATGTCTCAAGGGCTTGGGTAGGGTATGGAACCCACTGGGTAGGGTGTCTGAACTTTCAGTGTCTTAAGAGATCCATGGTGTCTTTATTGTGGAAAGGCAGGAGCCATTTTCAATTTCCCTTTCCTCCATATTTCCTGCTAACGCTGAATCTAACTTTCCAATCACTTCAAGAAGTGAGTAAAATTTCAAGAAAGGAAAATAAAAATACGAATTGAGAGAGAAGTAAGAGTATGTGCACAGACAGGAGGTGTTTTTGCTACACTTCAGGCATACCAATTTAAAGTGTAGAAAAATGTAATTTATAATATCCTAAAAACATTTGAGGCATTTGTATGTAGGCATAAAATAGATCACTGAAGATCTTTGTTTTCCTTTGATTAGTAAAGAGGGTGAATAGAAATTTCTGAATTAAAATAATTTTGTTTTATACAGGAGGGTTAGAGAAGAGAAATATATAAGACAACTTTCAGATATCAAATGAAGAGAGCTTAAAAATACAGTAACTACTAACAACAGAAAAATTAAGAGCAAGAATGGGAAAAAATCTGTTTATGGACATTTTGAATTTAAAAGTCTGATGAAATGTCCATGGAAATACTCAAAGTGCATTTGAAAATGTATACCTGGATATCACTGGTGTTGACAGGGAACTGGTTTATGATGATTTAAAATACAGAAGTAACTAACAATAAGCTAGCAAACAGAAGAAGCTAAAAATAAAATCTTGATACATGACTTACCTTAAGAAAGTAGAAAGGAAATCCTATTAGCTTATAAACAACAACAAAAAATGTATGATCAACAAAATGTCATGTTGTAACTGTCATGGAAAGAGATTTAAGATTAACATGGTGTCAGTTAAAGTCATATAGGATGCAAACTGAGGAAAGGAAATTGTACTTTGAGGTTGTGAAATAATCACTGACATTTTAGAAAGGAGTTACTCAAAGCTATGTATCAATGGAGTAAAAGGTAAAACTGTATGGTTAAGAAATAAAGATAGTATCAGTGAATTTGTGCTTTAACTGAAAAAAATAACAGGGTTCAGAATTAGTTTTACTAGATAAGAAGATTTTGTACCCAGAAATAAATCAAAATAAGAAGATTTTGTACCCAGAAATAAATCAAAATGGAAAGGACAGAATGTATGGAAAGATGCTTGATGATCCAAGATGTGGTACCCAAAAACAGGAATGCTTGGAAAAATTCTTCCTCTAATAAAAATAGGAAACAAGGAAAGGTGAAGTTTCAGAGGCTTTAAGGAAGAATATGTTGGATTAACTACTTTCTGTTTCCTTATATATCTTCACCCATATCATCCTCATCTATGACTATGTTTGTATTTATATATATTTGCAAGGCTGGAGATTGTTCCCAGAGCCTCACATATGCTAGGCAAGCACGATATGCTGAACTACAAGCCAAGCACTTTCTGTTGATTATTGAGATATCAAAAAGCCAGGTTCAAGTAATGTAGACAAAATTGCAGGACACTGCTTGAAGGAAAAAGATACAGTTTAAAGAAAAGCTAACTACATGGATTTTCAAACAGCAATGAAGTATCAGCTAAGATTAGATAATGTGAAATCTAAATGTATATGATAACAATGATTTCAACACTTCCCAGGAAACTTTAAGGGCCTGGAATAGAACTAGAGAAGTTATTCCTGAGCAGCTGCATGGATCTAATAACTGAAGAAAGTATGAGCAAGGGTGCTAGTCAAGTCTACTGTGTAAGTATTATATATTCTAATTATTCTTTTGTCTCTAGATTATACCAATTACTGAAAGAGAGATATAAAACCACCAACTTCTATTGAGATTTATCTATGTATTTTTCATTTATTCCAGGTATTTTTGTATTTTGAACCTTATTAAATAGGCATATTAAAGTTGCTATGTCATTTTGACGAACTGACTTCATCATTATAAAATGTTCTTCTTTACCCTTTACCTATGTTGGTCTGATGTTAATATAAATGTAACTTTTTTTCTCATATCAGTATCTTTACATAATAAGTATCCCATTTACCAAACAAAATTTGCAATTCAATTTTTTTTAACATTCCCTGGGTATTTGGCATATATTATTAAACTAAAGTAATTAAAATCATAAGTCCTCTTACATCACTTCTTTTCTTTCCTATCAGGGTCTTGCTACATAGGCCAGGCTGGCCTCACACTCACTAGTATCCCAGGCTGGCCTTGATCTTACTATGTTCCTGCCTCAGCTGCATGAATGATGGGATTACAGGCATGTATCACCATGCCCAGAAAAACATCAAGTTGTTATCACTCATGGTTTGAGGCACTTATTTCTTCTCAAACAACAAAATAAAGCAAAAGTCTTCCACAGATAATGAAAAATTTTAAAAAAAGATCTTTCCATTAAATATTATAATATGTCTGAGTTAGAATTAACTTCACAATAAAAGCAAAGGACTCATATCTGTATGTCTTTCCCAAATTTGAAATGCAAAAAGAAGCTATGCTAAAAAATGTAAGCAAAGAAGCTGCAACAAAGTGTAAGTGACAAAAAAGTGTCTTTCTAAATGTAAAATTTATGCCAAGATAAAGCTGAAGCAGAGAGTAAAATATTCCAAGATCTCAGAAAGATAGAAATTTCCCTATGAACAAGGCTCAGGGATGCTTTGATTAGAATGAAGAACATCTGGCAATGAGAAATGTGGGGACCCAATCTACAGAGAACAAGCTTGATATATCAACAGGAATGAAAGTGGATATGTGGTAGAATCCCACTGACACAATGCTTTTTTTTCTTTTTATGTTATAGACTGCTATACAGAAAAATATTCATGGTTGTCATGGAGTTTTTTTTTTTTAATTTCTAATTTAATTGCCATCTATGATACATAGGAAAAATACCTTCATTACCTTGAGTTTCTACTACTCCATCATTTTTATTTTATAATTTACTTACAAAGAACCTCTTGAAGCATATAATCATATCTCCAACCATGGAGTTCTCTTTTCCTTTCAATCTTTAGTTATAATCTGGCCTTCTATGTCATTAACTAGACCCCCCATGTAACACGGAAGAACTCTGATGATCACGCCAATTTTCATGTGTTTTCCTCTGCTATCAATCACCCTTGGTATTGTGCTCACACCTCTAGGGTAATAGTAGCACAGGAATGAAAGTCAACATTGGTCTGCATCCCTACCTTACTCCCGGTCCCTACCCAGAACACCAAGTTAAATCTCCACTGTGTGTCCTTTTTTCCTAATTTTGTTCTTTCCCTTATACTGATGCCATCTTCTGGTACTGCAAAATAAGTTCCTGCCTCTGATCAGAACTTCATACTTCCTAGTGACAGAGACCATTTATTGAAAATTATTATAACATTTCCCTGTTGGTTTAGAAGACACCTTATTAATTTTCTTCAATTCCTATTTAGAAAATTTCCAATAAATGCATGCTAAATTTAATTAGCCTGCAGGCATAAAAACATGGAGTTGGATCCCATCCCATCTTGGAAACTAAGCAGAGTCAGGCCTGGTTAGTACTTGGATGGGAGCCTGTAGGCTCGGGAGAAGGACTGGGCAACCCACTCCCCACGACAAAACAGCCACTGAAATTCCTATGAATAGAAGCACTAACAATACTCTTTTGCCTGTCTTATGTAGGGTCGCTATAAGCGGGACACCAACTCTACCGCACCCAATAGCAACAGCAAATTTAATTAAGCGGGCATGGAAGATTTTGATATAATGTAATTTGCTTCACTTTAATTGTTGAGGTAATAGGGATGTTAAGCCCAGTACTTATCAGTAATGAGAAACCTGTACTTTCTATCTGGAAACCTGTAATTTTTTTTTTCATATTATCTTTGGAAGTCAGTAATTTCACTAGGATAAGTCCAGGGTGGTATAAATATTCAATAAGAGGCTGGGGCTCATTGACCCTAATTCATCTGTGGGTTGAATATTTTACTAAGTCCAGACACACTTTATTTATTATGTTTATATGTATAGCTCTTGTATCCAGACTTTTACTTCTTTCAAGGTCCTCTTGTGCCCTTGATTGATTTCCTGGCTTCTTTTTCTAGTACCTAATCTTTTCCCTTGGGCTGGGATTTAGCTCAGTTGGTAGAGCACTGCTCTGCAGTTTCTGAGGTCCTGAGTTCGATTCCCAGCACTGCAAAAATGGGAGAAGGATGTGGCAACCCACTCCCAAGGCAATCCTGAAACAGTCTGCCATTGAAAACCCTATGAGGGTGGCTATGAGTCAGACACGACTCGACAGCACCTAACAACAACAACAATCTTTTCCCTTACAGGTATTCGTATTTTTCTTTTTTAAAAAAGTGGTATTCTGATTCTGTTTCCTTTTGGTTTTTTGTTTACTCCTAAGTATCAGTTTCTAAGTGCCTCAGAAATGTATGGAAAGTATACTAAAATTTTTCAGATGTGTGTTTTTAATGATTATTTCATTTGATGACATTGATTAAAAATTCGAGACAAGCAATGATTGATTGCATATGGAGAATTTGAAAGTAAAAGGATGGGGAGAATGTATTACACAACCAATAAAAAAGGGAGTTTGTGCAACTATATTACTATAAACAAAATAGTCTTCAAGACAAGTAGTATTTACACAGATAAAGATATATCATGATGCAAAAGTAGTGAATTCAGGCAGAGGCAAGAGTATCACAAGTTCGAGACCAGACACAATATATGTAATGTAGTGAGACCCTGTCTCAAAATGTAAAAAAATAAAAAATGAGCTGGGGGTACAGCTCAGTGGTACAACAATTGCAAAGCATGCAAGCATGAGGCCGGCCCGGGGTTCAACCCCTAATATCAGCCAAAAATAAATAAATAAATAAAGTCAATTCATCAGGAAGATATACAATCAATTTGTATGAATATAGTAACAAGAGCTAGCAATTCAAGACAAACAGAACTAAAGTAATAGACACATCTACAATCATTGTTACAGAATTTAGTACTCAGTGAATGATAGAACAAGCAGTTCAAAAGTATTAATTGTATGAGAAATTGGTCACTATTGGACACTTTGATTTAACACTATGTAAGGATTCCTATACGCATTAACTCCAGATTAGCATTACTATTATTTTATTCAGGATATTTGCATCATTACTCATAGGTGATGTTTATAAAAGTTTTCTCTAGACTTTTCCAGCTTTAATAATCAAATAATCTTGTCTCAGAATGATCATTGAAATGTTTTTATCTTTTCAGAAATCTAGAATATAAATATCATTTGGATTCGTTGTCTTTAAAGATCTGTAAGCATTCTTTTGAGGATCGATT
>VMDO01033719.1:0-18591 GCA_007922755.1 Pedetes capensis
TCTTTCTTTCTTTCTTTCTTTGTCTTTTTTCTTTTCTTTCTTTCTTTCTTTGTCTTTTTTCTTTCTCTTCTTTCTCTCTCTCTTTCTTTTTCTTTTCTTTCTTTCAAATGCCACACACACAATGAGTATGCATATATTTTTAGTTTCCAAGTCAAGTCTCATAGGAATGCATCTCTGCTATTCCTGAAATGTTCAGGCTTTGCTGACTGATCACAGCGATATTAGCATAAGCATTTGAAATGCTTTACTTGTAACATGGGCCCCTTTTGGCATTAGCCTGATCTACATAGGTTACTCTGTGGTCACTGGAGGCTATAAATCAGAGGGACGGACTGGTGGCAGAGGCGCCTGCATAGCTTTAGTGCAATGTGCTATTTTAGTTTGTGCCCCTGCAATGACACCATCTCTTTGGCACCAGCCAAAGAAAGCTTCCTAGACATCTATGGGAAGAGAATGTCGTGCAGTCATCCAAGGCTGAGGTTACACAGGCAGGAGTTACTGTGGGGAGGTCTGCGTCTGCTCCAGACCCTGTGACAAAGTAGGGGGAATGACTTCTGGCCAAAGTGTTTATCCAGGAATCCAGGGTGGAAAGGGAGCCAAGCAATCCTGGCAGATGGTGACAGGGAAGAGTAGCTAGTTCCTTTCAGCTCACCAGCCAGGGCAGCTTCCTTCTGCCTCCTTCCCAATCCCATTACCTGGGTCCACTTGAGAATCCTAGATATTTTTTGAGAACGATTCACCAAAGTTAAATAATAATGATTATATTTATTTAAGTGATATAAAAACTGCTATAATCAAATAAAAACCCCAACACTTTCTAGCTGGGGATCATACACTTTTAGGTTCTATTTCTCTTGCTTTTTGCATGAAGTTATTGTTGTTGTTAGGTGCCATGGAGTCAGTATCCAACTCATAGCGACCCTGTGTACAACAGGTGAAACGCTATTGTCAGTGCTTCTCTGCTGTTCATAGGGTTTTCAATGGCAGATTGATTTTTGAGAGTGGGTTGCTGGGCCTTTCTCCCAATTTTCCGTGAAGGGTATGACTTAATTAGTCTGAGCTTTCAGAATTTATTGCTCTTGTACATAATCTTAATTTAACCTTTCCTTCCTTCCTTCCTTCTTTTCTTTTCTCCCTTCTTTCTTTCTTTCTTTCTCTCTCTCTTTCTCTTCCTTCCTTCTCTCCCTCCCTCCCTTTCTTCTTTCTTTCCTTCCTTCCTTCCCTCCTTCCTTCTTTCCTTTCTTTCTTTTCTCTCAGTTTCTCTCTTTCCTTTTAACTTGGGAAGGGGAAAAATGTAATTCAGAATACAATATCAAAAATAGCGCACTACAACAAATTGTGTAATTGTTTACCTATTTTTAAAAAAACTGACCTTGGTCTTACAGTCTACACAGAAAGACAAAAAGCACATGCATATCCTGTGATTTTTTTCCCTAAGTGTTCTTTAATCCTGTAGTTCCCTCTGAGTTGAAGTTCCCTTTGAAAGGAAACCTGCTGACTTAGTTGGCATGGGCAAGGGTGAGAGGTTGGGTGAGTGGTGTTTGTCCACCCATCCTCTGGTCCCTTAAAGAGCTACTGGCAGCCAACTGCTGAGTGGGTTTCCCCCTGACAGTTCATTGCCATCCGGGGCAGCCTGCCTCTTGGGGAAGTTAGAACTACTTTCCCAGGACGGGAGAAATATCATCCTGCCGTGCTGTGCCGTACCAGCTCCAAGGGACATTGGGAGATCTGGCAAAAGTTTTGGCTTCCTGTGGTCTTTAAGGGAGAACTTAAATAGCATGTGAATGCCCGGTGAATATAAGAGCCTGAGAAATACTTTGCCCAATGCCTGGGACGCGTGCTGTTTTATTATTCTAGTCATTGCACTTGACTTCAGACTGCTGAGCAGTGCTGAAATCGGAAGCAGCAAGGGCTTTTGTTTCTAAGGAAAGAAGTGATTGCGGCTTTGACTTGTGCTAGGAGTAATTCTGGCTGCTGAAACCCTGACTGACCAGCACCTGGAGAACGGCTTCCTCCCACGCCTGACTCCTGTTCTGTTCTTCCAAGCTGCCTAAGGGGCTCTGAGGTGCACGGCCCTTCTTTTTTTCTTTCTCCAATTGTCATCCTCGTTGTCACAGTTATCATGAACCATTGTAACCCATCCAGCTGTTCCCACTGATATTCACCAGGCTGGCTGTCAAGCGACAAAGCAGAGGAAGGCCCTTTAATGTGACAAGTTTAAAACACAGTGGGAAAAGAGCCTTCAATGCTAATTACTGGTTTTCCAATAGCTTGATAATTAGATCAACTTCCCAAGAAAGATCACGGCTACCTGATAGTAACTGTTTTCTAAATGACCTAATGATGTTCTTTGTGTTTAGAAATCAAACTTAAGGCATTTCTCTCCCTCTCTCCCTTCCTCTCTTTGTCTTTCCCTCCTCCTCCCTCCCTCCCCCCCCCTCTTCTGTCACACTTATTAGATACCCCACCTCTCCATTCCTGTTTCCCATTTCCTTTTCTCCCAGGCAGGGATGTGGTAGTCCTGGCCACTTAGTTTTTAGTTCTCATTTCACAGCTCCAACCATATACAGACATCCAACCATATACCACAACCCCAATATTTATTCTCTCTCCATCTCTTTCCCTCCCTCCCAATGTTGCCCACCGATCCTTCTTAGTTCTGTGAATCTTAATATTTTCTTTAACCCCAGAAAATTATAGCTGAACCAAAGGGGGTTAAACAAAAATCCATCATGAGCGTGACTCATTTTTTGTTCTAGCCAGATCTTTATGCAGTCCGTATATTGAAATGGATTTGTGTATACTTTTAATGAAACAAGCCTAGATTCTAAACCGTATTCCCCTAGGGGAAAAACTTTCCTTTCAAAATGTGTCCATTGCAAAGAGACGTGGTTGCCTTAACAACAAGCTTCTGGGCATTTTTTGTTGTTTTTTTTTGTTTTCCGTTATGTTGGAAGAAGCTCGTTGTATGTGAGCTGAAGGCACCGAAACCTAGAGCAGGCACGAAGGCTAAGTAAATACATCACTGTGCAAAGAAGATTACGTAGGATTCTGAAGTTTTAGAAAACGAGGTCTTAGAGAAGCCATCATCAACGCTCTTGTTTTAGATAAAGAATTGACACATGAAGAAGGGAAATGCCTGGGGTAAGGGTACCGGAAATGCCTGGGGTAAGGGTATCGTCCAGGCTCCCGACAATTTCTCCAGTGTTGTGTCTACCATGTTACCCTTCTGAAATGTTACTTCCAGACTGATGTTCAGTACATAAATCCCGCTTTGTATCTACTAGGTTAACCAGACATCTGAAACAACTCTGCTGAGTTTCCTTTAAACACCATTATTTTAGGGCTCCATGTGGTGGCACACACCTGTAATCCCAGCCCTTGGGAGGCTGAGGCAGGAGGATTACAAGTTCGAGGCCAGCCTGGGCTACCTAGCAAGAGCCTGTCTCCAAAAACCAAGTCAAAATAAGGAAAACAAAATCACTATTGTATAGACTAATTATCGCACATACCATAGGAACTATTGTTTATTGAGTATAATTGTGCCTATGTTTTAGACGCTACTCTAAATGCTTTCCTTAGTGCCTTATAATAGCATTTAATCCTATAATAGCATTTAATCTGCACAGAGACCTATGACATTTGCACTGCATTTTATGAGTAAACCGAAGCACAGAGGGGTTAAGGAATTTGCTTGAGGCCACAGAGTGAATTATAGGAAAGCCCAGGCAGCACAGCTCCAGCACTGAAGCTCTTGTCTATGACCTCATATGTGTTGTTGTTGTTGTTAGGTGCCAATCAGTAGTGTCTGAGTCATAGCAACCAAATTACAATAGAATGAAACACTTTGTGACACTCTGCCGTGCCTGGAACTGTCAGTGCTTCTTGCAGTTCATAGGGTTTTCGATGGCTGATTATTACAAGGTTGTTTCATGAGTGGGCTGCCAGGTCCTTCTCCCATTTTTGCAGTGTTGGGGATTGAACCTGGGACCTCAGAATGTGCAGGGCATCACTTAACCAACTGAGCTAAACCCCAGCCCATGACCTCACACAGAACTTCCTTAAAATGAGCTTAAAATGATCCAGCTTTCACATAGACTAGCAAACTTGGGCCATGAGTTTGAAAACTAAATGAAGGTATGTTGATCTTCCAAGGATTCTCTCTCTAGGTTCTAGAGATTAAGTGAAATGAGATGATCACTTCAGAAGGGGTAGAGCACATCTTCTGCTATGAAGAGAATCTGTACAACCTGATAGATATTTGTTATGGTTGAATATAAAACTTTCCCCACAAGCCCTTGTATAGAAGTGTAGGATTTATTTTGCCCATGATTTTAAAGGATTTAATCTGTCATGGCAAGGAAAACATGGTGGACCAGCTTATATCATGGCGGACAGGAAGTGGAGAATGAGAAAGGAACTGAGGTCCAGATATAACCTTCAAAGGCACACCCCCAGTGACCTACTTCCTCCACGGAGGCCCCACTTCCTAAAGTTTGTACAGCCTCCAAGAATAGCACCACCTACTGGGGAGCCAGCCTTAAACCCATGAGCCTGTGGGGGACATTTCATGTTCAAACCATAACAATAATACTATCTCATTGCCCCATCGAGGAAACTGAAGTTAAGCTGCACATGTAGTGTAAGGCAGAACCAGAATCTGAATCTGAATCTTATCTGACTTCCAACTAGATTCTGCATCATGGTTGTTGAGGTTAAAACAATCACTTTGATAATTGTTAGTACTCAGGAGAGAGATCCTGCAGGCTCACACAGCCCTGCTTTGTACAGGTCTTAACCTTTCCTTCAGGATGGGGCACATGTCATCTAGAGTGTTGTGCCTCAGTCTGGAGGTGGCTGTGTTTAGTATCATGTTGTTGTTAGGGGCCGTCGAGTCAGGTCCAACTCATAGCGACTCTTTGTACAACAGAATGGAACACTCTCTGACATTGTGCCATGCCCGGCACTATTGTCAGTGATTCCCTGCTATTCATAGGGTTTTCAATAGCTAGATGAAAAAGAGAAAAATTGCTTTGGGGGAAGAAAATTTGGGCTGGGCATTTTGGAATGCCTTTCCCAGAGGGAGGAGTGTATAGATAATTATCAGATTGTCCAATCTAGGCTTAGTTTCCTAGTTCTGAACTTGTGTTAAATGTTAAAAGGAGTTAGTGTCTAAGTATGTATAACCAGAGAAAATATCTTCAAGTAAAAGGGAAAGCCAAAGAACAGAACCTAAGGTCAAACGTTAAAGTCAAAGTGGCTTTGATGCCTGCCATCAAAGTAAAGCAATAGATTGAAAATTTGGCCACCAGCAGTGAAGCTCAAATAGATATTCTTCAAACTGAGTTAAGTTGTAATCAAAACCCAGATCATGACTGTGTAGGAGATAGGGTCTGACAATGTAGCCCAGGCTGGCCTTGAACTTCTGATCCTCCTGCTCAGCCTCCCAAGTGCGCCACTACATCCAGCTCAAATTATGGTTTTAAATATTTCTGTGGCTAGAACAAAATAATCGAAAGACAGACATCAACACTGGCAGTGAGTACATCCTGTGATGACCAGATTGCAAGCGATTCTTATTAAGCAACACCCTAATTTTTCTTCAACAATCTTGTATTACTTGGGAGACTATACACACAGAAAACCTTATTACTGCTCCTTTAAAAACATTACTTGATAAGGCTTAAAAAAATTAACAGCCATGATGTCTTTTGAAAAGTCACCAAATTCATAAGGTCCCTGAATCTCGATTCCTGCTTACATAGGCAGTTCCAAATTCTAGTAAAGTTCTTGCCTTTGGCCTCTCTCATGGGCATCATGGGAACAAGACAGCCATAGATTGCTGCATTAGGCATTTACAGGAGTCAGTCTTATAGTCATTTCCCATGACACAGTCCATTCAGGGGAGAGCTGTGAAATGAGAACTAAAAACTAAGTGGCCAGGGCTACCACATCCCCACCTGGGAGAAAAGGAAAGGGGAGACAGGAATGGAGAGGTGGGGTATCTAATAAGTGTGACAGAAGAGGGGAGAGAGAGAGAGAGAGAGAGAGAGAGAGAGAGAGAGGACAAGAGGAGAGAGAGATGAGAGAGAGCAAGAGAGAGAGAGAGAGAGGAAGAGGAGGAGAGAAAAGAAGCGAGAAGAGAGAAGAAGAGAGAAGGCAGGGGGGAGAGGTGGCAAGTGTCCATATGGTACCGTGGGGAACCCCTCCTGGTCCATTTACTCATCTTCTACCCTAACAGCCTTGCTGTGTGCAAAACACTGGCAGCCTTGCCTCAGGTGTCAGATAAGAGAGAGCAGAAAATAGGGACAAGGATAGAGCTTCAGTCTGATTTGTCTGACTTCAAGTGAACCTTTATCTGGTCATGACCTTAAAAAAGGTCTGCACCTCCCTTGTACCCCCTCCGCCTTATAAAGCAAGGTGCCCACACTGATGTCTGCAGTGACTCCTCATTCAGAATGCTGCGCCTTCAGCATTTCAAAATACTCAAGTCCTTTGCCCAAGCCGGGCCAAAGTCTCCCAGGCTGTCGAAACCAATCAAAGCAGACAGAACGGCTCCTGCCAGAAAGGTGAGCTTACCTTCGCCAAAAAGATCATCCTCTTCGTCAACCAGAAGCTCCTCAGCATCAAGAAACTGCATCTTGAAGAGGACAGTGAGCCCCGGGCAGCCTGCAGCCCTGGAAGCCCCAGCAGTCACACCTCAGGGCAGCCTCGCAGCGACTTCCTCCCCCGTGGGTATGGGTTCCCCTAGGGCGGGGAGGGCAGCTTCCGCAGGGGCCCTGGAGAAAGCAGCTTCATTCATCTGAACAGACTCCTGGAGCCTTTTGAAGAGTGAATTCCAGGTGAGGTCATGCTCACCACTGAGAAGAAAGAACTTTCTGGAAGGGGGGGGCTGCAGATCCGGTTGGATCTGAATGAGGCTATCACTCCAAGTCTTGAGTGCAATGAGTTCTGTTTCCAAGCGCCAACTTTCATATTTTCCCAAAGAGGAAGGTGGGCTCTCAACTCTCTTGCTTATGAATTTGAACACAAAGAGTGGTGTTGAAAGAGAGCGGCTCACATTTCTCATATCTTGGTTTTGCTTCAGTGACAATTTATCTGGAAGTAAAGCAAGCCACTGTGGCGATCCAAAGCAGGCAGTTGAAGGGTAGGAGTTTTATTTCACTCAGTAATTGCTGTATTTTTCTTTTTGCGAATCTCTTTCATTTGAGGATTGGAAACTTAGCAACATTTATACCACGTTTTATACGGACTTAGACTCTCATTGGCTCCGTGAAATCTATTGTCAGTTAACAGATCACTAACTGGTTTTGGTCAAATAACATCTGTTTCACAATATTTACTTGGTCTGATACTTCAGACTTTATCAGTAAAGGAGAAAGAAGAAAATGTAACTCAGAAGGCAGTTCCTATCTGGGCATGGTGGTGCGCGCCTGTAATCCCAACTGTTTAGGAGGCTGATGTAGGAAGATCGCAAGTTTGAGGACTACCTGGGCTAAATAGTGAGTTCAAGGCTAGAAAGAGCCTCAAAAAAGGGGTTTGGGGTGAGGCTCAGTGGTAGAGCGCTAGTCTAGCAAATGCAAGGCCCTCGGTTCAATCCCTAGCACCACACACACACACACACACACACACACACACACAGCAGTTCCTCCCACCCAAATGGAGGCGTTCCCCTTGAACTTCCATGTAAGCACCAGTGGTTTGCAAAATATGTTGAACTCTGTGTCCTTTGCAAACAGGAATCTCTCTGAGCGGTAGTGCAACTGCATTTGGGGGTTTCCTGGAACTTTCTGGGCTGAGAAGCTCAGGATATGCAAATGCAGATGATGGTGAGGAGCTGTTTTTTGACCCATGGTGTTTATTTCTGGAGCCTTGGTTGCTGCTTGGTTTTGAAAAGACCCCCTTTCTACCCTCTGAGCTGAGAACCCGCCCCTTCCTCTGTAAATGCTCCCTTGGAGCTGTGTCATCTACAGCCCGGGGAGAGCATGGGTAATGGGCGGGAGAAGTTTGCAGTGAGCAAGGGTTACTGATCGAGGGCTGAGAACCCACAGAGGTGCACTCCTGAGCCTCTGGCTGTGGGAGTTCCCAAAGACTGTGTGTGGCCTCGGTCCTGCTGCGACCAATCAGTCTCCACCACAGCTGGAACCATCCTTAGGCAAGAGCTCAGAAGGTTGGAGCCTGGTGTGTGTGTGGGGGTGGCATTGCGTGGTGACTGGCATCTAAGGGTTTGTGGCCCACGTGCCAGGGATGGCCAGCTCCCAGGGATGCATGGAGCAGTGGCTCCAGAGGAACTGTCCAGCCCCCAGCACCAGTAGTGGCCCCCTACAAACATACTGAGAGGTGACACCTGGAGCTGTCCCTTTCTCCAGATCTCCTGTGCACCCCTCTTTTCTGCCCATCTGTGACCACTGTCCTGAATCCCAAGCGAGTGGTATTTCTGATAATGGGTTGCCCTTAATGACATAAATTAATCAAATTAGTCCCGAAGGTAAGAAACCTGGGTGTGGATTGGAGCTCTGCCTCGTGTGGTGGAGAGGACAGGATCGGTGTTGATTCCGGTCGTTGATGACAATTCTCAGTCACTATTCTGTGCTCAGCAGTCATAACAACGTCCCATAGTGGGTGCAGCAGCCCATTTTACAGATGAGGCAAAAACGCTGTGGGTCTTGAATAACTAGCTCCCCTAGGACGGCATAGCAGATGAGGGGCATGCTTGGCTAACTCCAGCGCTCGCTCCGTTACCTCGTGTCTAACAGCTCTGTGGAGTGGCCTCAGGTGGTCTGGGTGCTCTGTGGCAGCCCCATGGCTCCACAGAACCTCTACCACCTCTGTCATCTCCCACCTCAGAACCACCAGCCTTGGGGGCAGCCATCCATTTCCACTCGTTACTATAACTTCACTAGGCCTGTTTCCCTATGTTTCAGTGGGCAAAACTGTGGGCCGCCCCCCCCACCCAGAGATCATATATAGAAGTTCACATCCAGAGGGTGAGTGGATAGGGCCACTGCAGATGTAATTAGTGAAGATGATTCTATACCATCCTGGAGTTGTTGTTGTTGTTGTTAAGTGCTGTCAAGTGGGTATCCGACTCATAGAGACTCTGCATATAGTAGGCGAAACACTATGTCAGTGCTTCTCTGCTGTTCATAGGGTTTTCAATGGTGGATTGTTTTTTGGGAGTGGGTTGCCGGGTCCTTCTCCCAAGCCTATAGCACCTGGTGTTCCCAGGTGGTCTCCCATCCAAGTACTAACCAGGCCCGACCCTGCTTAGCTTCCGAGATCTGACAGGATCGGATGCCACAGGGCTATGGCTGCAGGCTATCCTGGATTAGGGTTGGCCTTTAATCCAATATGACTAGCTTTCTGATAAAAATGGAGATTTAAAGAAAGGCACACACCATATGAAGATGGAGGCAGAAGTCTATAAGCCGAGGATTGCCAAAGACTGCCAATAAATCACTATAAATTAGGGAAGAGGTAGGGACCAGGATCTCCCAACATCCCTCAGAAGGAACCAACCCTGCCCCTACCTTGCTCTCACACTTATAGCTGCAGAACTGTGGTGCAATATGATATGGTGTTACAGCAGCTCTAGGAAGCTCATACAGTCTCTCTTTTGGCTTCTCTCAAGGATTAAAAAGCGTAATTCATATAAAGGAATTGTCACAACGTGCAGTGCACAATAAATACCCCATTCTAAACATCCAATGTAAATTCCTCCTGGGGTAGCTGAGAGCAGCATTTCTCTGATCAAAGCCAATGGGGATAGGGAATGAGCAGTCAGTCACCATGTTCTGTATAAAACTTTAGGTACTTTTATAGATTTGCCCCAGTCTTCTCTTCTCCAATTTAGACATCTTAAAAACACAGCCAAATTGGGCACGGTGGTGCATGCCTATAATCCCAGTGGCTCAAGAGGCGGAGACAGGAGAGATTGCAAGTTTGAGACCAGAGGCAGTCTACGTAACTTAATGAGACCCTGGCTCAAAAAGTGAAGAAAATGGGCTAGGGGTGCAGCTCAGTGGTCCAGCACTTGCAAAGCATACAAGCGCGAGGCCCTGGGTTCAACCCCCAGTACCGCAAAAAAGAAAAACAAACAACAACAACAACAACAACAAAAACCCAGCCGATAAACGCAGAGCAAATCACAAATGCTACCAAGAACTCTTTGAAATTAGACAATATAGAAAACATGGTCCCGCGCTCCAAAGTTCATCGTCACCTTAGAGAGAGAACAGACGCATGCTTCATGGGTTAACCAAGAAGGATAATTGATGAACCGCAGATGAATGCATCTCTGTAGATGAGTTTTGAAAACGTTACGTTGCCTAAAACGTTTAATAAAATGTAAATAGTATGGTTTTACTTCTACAAATGTGCAAAAGTGGGCAGAATGGAAAATATATAGTATATATAAATAATAGCTAACATGTATACAGTGCCAGATACAGTTCTAAATGCCTTGACTCATTCAATTCCCACACAAACCCTATGATAGGGAAACAGTGCTTATTGTGGTTAGGTGCTGTTAAGTCTGACTTATAGTGACCCTCACAGGGTTTTCAATGGTTGGTTATTTCGAGATTGCTTCAGGAGTGGATAGCCATGTCCGTCGCCTGTAGTCCTGTGTGTATTATCGTTGTTGTTGTTGTTAGGTGCCATTGAGTTGATATCCGACTCATAGCGACCCTCATAGGGTTTTCAATGACTGTTTTGGGATTGCCTTGGGAGGGGATTGCCAGGCCCTTCTCCCATTTTTGTGGTGCTGGGAATTGAACTCTGGTCCTCAGAGACTGCAGTGCAGCGTTCTACCAACTGAGCTAAATTCCAGACTGTATTATCATTATCTGCATTTTAGTGTAAGCCCCAAGAGGTGAAATGACCCACCCATGGTCACACATCTGGTAAGGGGCAAAGGAACTTAGACTTGACCCAGTCTCCAGAGTCCACCATTAGACTCCAGGCCATGCTGTCTCTCATGCATATACATAATGAAGGAATGTGGACCTCTTCCCAGCTCCCCAGTCAGAAGCATTTCAAGCCCTTGCTTCCATGGCTTTCTCTGCCCAGAAGTCTCACCTTCTTCCATCTGTTCTTCCAACTTGGGAAATATCTATTCATCTTTGGGGCTTACTTATGAACTATCTCTTCCATGAAACTTTTTCTGATACCCTCAAGTAGCAATGTTCCCCTTCCTCCCTTGAGTCACTTATTTAGGGCAAGGCCATATCTTTCATTCTGTATCTCCTGTTCCTTAGCATAGTGCCAGAGAGAAAGTCATTCATTTATATAAGTAGATCACTACTATATGGGTGGCAGAAAGTTCTAGTGTAAATTGAATCCACAAGAGCAAGAAATCTTACTTTGAAATTAGTCTTAGACTCTGTAGATGAGGAAAAAACATTTTTCTCTCCCCTTATAGGTTTATAACTGGGGTTTACAGATTAAACTGACAAAAGGCAGATTAACAAGAAAAAAGGCATCCAGATTTCATTACTGTTGTTATTAATTTTTGAGACAGGCTCTTGCTGTATAGCCTAGGCTAGATTTGAATTTGCTATGTAGGCCAGACTGGCCTCAAACTTGTGATCCTCCAGCCTCAGCCTCCCAAGTGCTGGGATTGCAAGTGTGTGCTACCATGCTCAGCTATAATATTGGACTTTTTTATCCATCAGTCGTGGGAGTTGAATGCGGTCTTCAAGCATACTAGGCAAGCACTCCACCTCTGAGACTCACCCCAGCCCCTTTTCTATTATTTTATTTTTATTTTGAGACAAGGTCTCACTAAATTGCACAGGCTGCCTCTGGCCTCAAACTTGTGATCCTTCTGCCTCAGCCTCCTGGGTCGTTGGGATTACAGTTGCATGCCATGGTGCCTGGCACAAATCTTACTAATATTTCTATGTGCAGTGGTTTTTCAAAGAAAAGAAATGAAAACCCCAAAGAAATGGTTCAATTGGGGAGCTTATATACCATTTTAACAAAGGGCAGTAAATTGTGATGAAGTGACTATGTGAAGAAAGTGGGGCAGGGGCCTGGGCTCCTATGGGAGACTAGGCAATGTGTAGTAGGTAAGGGTTTCTATGCAGACTCCTCTTAGTGTCACCTCCAGTGATGAAGTCATTCTCCTCTTTCAGGTCTCGGAGAGGGGATTACGTTCACAATGGGAAATTTACATCCCCTTTACCGAGGGAAATTTTCTTACCTTGCTTTTAGGCAAAAAGGGGGAGAGCTGAGCATTCCTTCTATGTCTGCTGTTTCTCAATTGCCTTAGGCTCAAAATCGTCCTTAGGCTACTAAAGTGACATATTTTGCAGGGTACATTCTGATCTCCTTTGTGTCCATAGGAAGGAAAAACAAACGCTAGGGAAACAGTGCTTAGTGAAGGGGGTTGTAGGTTGCAGAGAGTTTTGTTGCTTTGGGCATAAGTCAAACACCATAAAGTATAAGTGATTTACATTTTACTTTATTTTAAAATATATCTTTATTTTTATTTGACACATAGTAATTGTGTATTTTTTGGACTACACTGTGACATTTAAATACATATATACGATGTGTAGTGATCAGATTGGGGTCACTGGCATATTTGTCATCTCAGATATTTGTCATTCCTGTCTACAGAAGATGGCTGTCTTTAAGAGGTGAGGAGTGAATGTAGAAAAACAACCAGAGGATCTTGCTTTTTCAGTGAGTGAGGCAAACTGCTCCAAAAATAGGATTTAAGGAGAAGGACAAAAGTGTGGACGAACCAATATGAGACAACTATTTTGATCGAAGGCAGATTTGCCACCACCTGGACTATGTTTAAAATCGGAGCTTCATCGAGGTCATAAGCACAGGAATGTGGCAACATTTTGTATTCTAAACAGTTGGTTCCCACTTTGTGCCATACTAGGTCTGGGAATAACAAAGATGTGCAAGGCTTGGCTCTGCTTTGATAAACTATACTTACTTTTCCCTGTGTTCTTTCATTCATTCATTCACTCATTCATTAAAAAATAATAATGAGTATCTAGTAGATTTCAGGCCTGCAGCTGCACTACTGTAGCATTTGATCCCCTCAGATCTCAGAAGCTGAGCAGGGTCAGGCCTGGTTAGTACTTGGATAGGAGACTGCCTGGGAACACCAGGTGCTGTAGGCTTGGGAGAAGGACCCAGTAACCCACTCCTAAAAACCAATCAGCTATTGAAACCCCTATGAATAGCACAGAAGCATGACAACAGTGTTTCACCTGTTGTCTGTAGGGTCGCTATTAGTTGCGCACTGACTCTACAGCACCTAACAACAACAACAACTAGATTTCAGGTTCATTGAAGTAAATGTATAATTAATTCTGCATGTGTGTGTTGAAGACAGGAGAATTGACCAAGCATTATTATTTCGTGGTAACACAATTTAGGTTATAATGGTCTTGACTTATTTATTCATTTAAAACATGTCTGCATGGTTTGCTGTTTTGAAATTTAAAAAACACCATCTGTGATGTACTCAGAGGAGGAAGCCACCCTAAAGGGAAAATATCATTCTCCAATGTTATTCATTCCCACAGAAGAGCTTTACCGTCTTCCCTCTGCCCTTCTGGAGAATTTCCCATTCCATCCAGAAAGCACCTCTACACACTTAATTTTCAGATACACAAACTTCAGAATAGGGAAGAGAAGCTTAACTAAACACAGGTAAAATGTCCAAAAACAGAAAGGAGAACAAAATAGAGGAGAGGAATTGAAACTGAGGAGTGGTTGGACTCAAGAAAGAAAAGGAAGGTGAAAAGACCCAGAGCCAGAAATAAACTAAGGATGCACATAAAATGTGTCTGACTGCAAAATGCCCCGGCCAACTAGCCGGTACTAAAGAAAAATGATTATTAATGCTTGCTGGCTAGGTGCTGACGAGTCAAATCTGACTCATAGCAACCCCGTGTACAGCAGAATCAAATACTCCCCAACACGGTGCCATGCAATGATCTTTTTATGTTTGAGCCCATCGTTGTAGCCACTGTGTTTCTTTTCATTTTGAATCAAGCCACATCAGCAAAAGGAGGGGCTTCATTTCCATCATTAAGGTTGACTCTACTTTGAGGAGGCAACTCTTCCCCAGTCATTTCTTGAATGCCTTCCAGCCTGTGGGGCTTATTTTCCAGCACTGTAATTGACAGTGCTTCTCTGCTATTCCTAGGGTTTTCAATGGCTGATTGTTTCAGGAGTGGGCTGCAGGGTCCTTCTCCCTAGTCTGTCTTAGTCTGGAAGCTCGGCTGAAACCTGTCCACCATGGATAGCCCCGCTGGTATCTGAGATACTGGTAGTGTAGCTTTCAGCATCACAACAACACTCATCCCCCACAGCATGACAAGCTGACAGAGACGTGGAGGATGATTATTAATAGTGTTCCTATTTTCGTGTTGCAAAGAAAGGTACATGTGCCATGGGATGACAACCCTCGCCGGGCCTGTGGACGTCTTCCTGCTCATCTTACCAGCTCCTGGCCATCTGTAGGCTGTAGGCTGTAAGAGCTATACTGAGGGTCTCTAACTGCATCTTCTGGCAAAGGCTGCAGGACAGGCTGACTGAAGCCTTGGATGGGTTTCTTCAATAGAACTGAAGGCAATGAGGGTGATCGCCTTCTGAATGAATCCATTTCCTCCCACTGAGGAAGACAGGAAGGAGCCCAGCAGAACCTGGCCTCTATGGCAAGCCTTGCATTGGGCATGGTTGGCCAGGCCAGAGCCAGGGCTAGGGAATGATCTCTGGGAGTGGTTAGCTTGCAACTAGTGATTTTTGGAAATGGCATGAAAAGGCACTGGTTCTGGTATTTATCAGGACTGAGTTTCAATCCTAGCTTTGTTATCATCCAACTCTGAGTCTGTAAAGTAGAGTAACAATGAGTATTTGAGCCCAGGAAAAACTCAGCTCTCTCCCAAGTTGTCCCAAACTAAAATATAAGCTATATAAATACATTGTGCTAGCCAGGCACTGTGGTGCTCTCCTGTAATCCCAGCAGCTCCAGAGGCAGAGGCAAGAGGATCGCAAGTTCGAGACCAGAAGCAGTCTGTGTAACTTAGTGAGACCCTGTCTCAAAAAGTAAAAAAATGGGCTGACAGTGTAGCTCAGTGGTCCAACACTTGCAGAGCATGTAAGCACGAGGCCCTGGGTTCAACCCCCAGTACCGCAAAAAAACAGAACCCAAAACAAAAACAAAAAAACCATTGTGCTAGCTGTACATTTGGCCATTGAAAACCCCAACAACAACAATAACAAGCTATACAAACACATCAGGATCCAGCCCCTGCACGCACTGTCTTAACCAGAATGGAATCCCAAAACCTCTTGTGTAAAGAAATCCTGTGACTAACCCCGATGGTACAATTGACCTCTCAGGATTCTGGTGACACTGCGATGTGACTCTTGTCCTGTGGCCCTACCATCAGCTTTAGAATAGGTATAGGAGCCCCTCAGCACCCTACCCCTTCTCTTCTTTGTTAACCTTAGGGCCATTTTCTTGGTTTGGGAACTACCGGAAGTGACAGATGTGATGGAGAGAAGACTCGGGGGGAAGTAAACTTTCAGAAAATAGGAGACATGTTCATGTCTGGGAGGTCTAGCAGGGAATTGAGGGGGAATTATGCCTCTTCCCAGCCTGTGCCCTCAGACCCAGGAGGATATCACTGTCTGCAGAAAAGCCAGACAGAAGGACTAAATTCTTCCACTCTGAAAGAAAGGCATCCATCTCACCCATCCTAAATCTTACAATCAGAGATGGCTCTGTGCTGTAGAAATCACTGGACGCCAAACCAAGGGACGTTAGGAACTGTTGTTACTGCAAAACCGAATGATAATAAATGACTGGGACTTAATCGTTTGACGATCCATGGGTTTTCTAACCATTTTTATCAAAGAATGGAAGGAAGACCTCATTGAGTTGTTAGTGATAAATCAGTAAACATATTTTTATGATAATTCATTGGTATGATGAAAACACGTTCAAATAATCAGGTTGTATATCAGAAAACGGTGACAGAAAGACCTTTGAAAATCCTGTTTTCCATAAAACCAATTAAAATGCTGGAGGAAAGAAATGCTCAGTAACAACTTCTGCAACTCTGGAAAAAACCCAAAAGCTTTTGGCAATCCAGAGAGCGTGTATTCAAGAAAAGTGGCCAAATTGCAATAGAATGGTGAGTTGTGTGGAAGTAAGCAAGGGAAGGGGCTGGGATTTAGCTCAGTGGGTAGAGCACTGCCCTGCAGTCTCTGAGGGCCCGTGTTCAATTCCCAGCATTGCAAAAATGGGCGAAGGGCCTGGCAATCCACTCCCAAGGCAATCCCAAAACAGCCAGCCATTGAAAACCCTATGAGGGTCGCTATGAGTGGGATACCGACTCGATGGCACCTAACAACAACAGCAGCAGCTCACTAATTGCCTCATCCCCCGCCCCCGTACACTGCCAACCTCCCAGTACCCCTCAATCTCAGGTGCCTGTGGGTGACCACCTCAGCTCATTTGTGCCACAGCACCCTGTGCAAGCCCACCAGGGCTGCCACCTGAGCATTCTTCTCACCCCTCATGGGCTCCAACACCCCTTACTGGGTTGCTGCGGACCCCACCATGGTCAGGCCCAGAGTCCTCCTACTCCCCTCTGGCTGGACACCTCACAAGGGGTCAGCCCACTCCTGCACAAAGGCTGACCTCGCTCTGCCCTTCCTGATGCCTTTGGACTGAATTATTCAGGAAGGAAGAAAGGAAGGAAGGAAGACAAGTACAAATCAATGGAGATATCTTTGAGATAATTTGGAGCGTATGAAAACCTACTTTGTAGCTCTTAAGGACAGCCTAAAAGGTTCTGTGCCATCTCACCCAGTCTACTTAGAGTCAGCTGGTGTCTTATAAGAGTGCGCTGCTAATGTACACATGTGTGCTTTCCATTCACAAGAGGAAGCCTTTATTATAAAGACCACCATGAAGCCGGATATTCATCTTCACCATGCATGGCCTTACAAAAAGAACTCTCTCTTTATTGGGATCAAAAAATATTTAGGACCCAAGGTGGATTTTTGGGCTTTGTTTTTTAATGGAATCATTTAGCTCAGTTGGTAGAGCGCTGCGCTGCAGTCTCTGAGGTCCCGAGTTCAATTCCCAGCACTGCAAAAATGGGAGAAGGACCTGGCAATCCACTCCCGAAACAGTCAGCCAGTACACAACTTGACAGTGCCTAACAACAACAGCAAGCAAGAGAAAGCTTGAGGGAAGGGCAGAACATTTCTCTTTGGAAGGAGAATGCTTCCAGAATGCATCAGTTTTTTTTTTTTTTTTTTTTTAAGGTTCTGTAGGAGGATATGGGGGCTGGGATTTAGCTCAGTTGGTAGAGCGCTGCTCTGCAGTCTCTGAGGTCCCGAGTTCAATTCCCAGCACTACAAAATGGGAGAAGGACATGGCAACCCACTCCCAAGACAATCCCGAAACAGCCATTGAAAACCCTATGAGGGTCGCTATGAGTTGGATTCGACTTGACGACTCCATGGCACCTAACAACAGGAGGATATCCAAAGATGCTCTTTAATTTGAAATTTCCACCCTCCAGGAAATTCAGGCTCTGGCTGCCCATCACAGCTGGGGGTCAGAGGTGGCCCCTGTGTCAGACCTCAGCATGCTGACACCTCACTCCCTGGGTCCGGCTCACCTTCTGTGAGCTCCATACGTGCTGTGTCCAGCATCTAGAAAAAGACCTAAGTGCATTCTTCAGATGGAGGAAATGGCGAAATGTACACAAAGAAATCACCATTCCTCCTTAGTGTAGAGAGGCTTCCCTTCCTTTAATGTTTTGAAATGTAAATCACAATAAAGAACAGAACGGTGCGAAGCCAGAGTAAAAGAAAAGACAATGCGGCTGAATTAGGAAGCGTCCTGCCCAGGAAGGACTGAAGTCCCACAGGTCCCTGCCTCTGGCTTCTCAGTATTCCCAGCTTAGATTGACAGTGATTTCTCAGCTCCTACCTGGAAAGAAGTGCTGGGATTTAGCTCAGTTGGTAGAGCACTGCACTGCAGTCTCTGAGGTCCTGAGTTCAATTCCCAGCACCGCAAAAATGGGAGAAGGGCCTGGCAATCCACTCCCAAGGCAATCCCGAAACAGTCAGCCATTGAAAACCCTATGAGGGTCTCTATGAGTCGGATACTGACTCGACGGCACCTAACAACAACAACAACCTGGAAAGAACCAGAGCAGCCAAAGCTGTTTCCCTCCTGGAAAACTGTGTGGCTGACAGTGGAGGACTGTCCGGTTCTTTTCTGATTCTTGACAGATCCATGGCAGCCTCAACCTTCAGCAAAGGAGGGAGCTGTCGTTTCCTGCCTTCCTTTGAGCTAGAAGACTAGCCAAAGAAGAAGGAAGAGGAGGAAGGGAATGAAAAAGATGGAAGGAAGGAGGGGAAGAAGAGAGGAAAGGAGAGAGGAAGGAAGGATGAAAAGAAAGGAAGGAAGGAAGGAAAGAAGGAAGGAAGATCGCATGCACAGCAATGTCAGGTTTAGAGTTTCATTCTGTCGTACACAGGGTCGCTTTGAATTGGATTTGAGTCAATGGCACCTAACAACAATATGGA
>VMDO01033720.1:0-20187 GCA_007922755.1 Pedetes capensis
GGGACATTTTTTATGTCTTTTTCCTGTATTTTTTTCTTTGTTCCTGACCGCTTAGGCCTTTTTTATTTTTATCATATCTTGATGGGGAAAACATTCAGAATCCTTTCTTCCAGCTTTTTAAAATAAATAGTACATAATCGTTATCTCTAGTCACCCTACTGTGCAGTACCACACCAGAACTTCTGACTCCTATCTGTAATTTAGTACCCTATGATCAACCTTTCCTCAACATCCATTTTTATAATTTTTTGTTTTTCCCTGATAAGTTGTTTGAGTACCTTATATATTTTGGATATTAGCTTCTTATCAGATGTATGGTTTACAAACAATTTCTTCTAGTTTGTGGGTTGTCTCTTCACTCTATCACTTCCTTTGCTGTAAAGAAGCTTTATAGTTTAATGTAATATCATTTGTTTCACCTTGATTTTGTTAGCTATAGTGTAAATTTCTTTAATGAGGTACCTGTTCAGATTTTTGGCCTTTTTAAAATGGAATTGATTGTCTTCTTATTGTTGACCTTTAAGATTTCTATGTATATTTTGAATTCCAATCCTTTATTTGTTGTGTGGTTTGTAAATATCCTTTCCCCAGACTGTGTCTTGCCTTTTCATTCTCTTAAAAAAATAACAATCAAGAGTATATGAATGGATATGGTGAACTTTACCCACCAAAAGATGTGTAAAAATTGCTTGAAAGTGAAAGATGTAGGGAAAGATAATGGGCTAAAGAAAATGGATAAGAGCAACAAGAAAGAATAATGGGCTTAAGGAAAGGAACTGTCACATATGTTGTCCTTCCCGCAAAATCAGGATGTACATATATAGATAGATATACTTACAAAAAGACATGCAAGCAGAAGGAAGGCCATTGATGGGGAAGAAGAGATAGGGGATCAGGGTAATGAGAGGGTAAGGGAGAGGTGAACAGGATCAGTATACAATGAAGTGCATGTATGGAAATGTCATGATGAGACCCATTAAGTTGTACATTAAAAATTACTAGTAAAAAAGTTTTAAAAATTACCACTAAAATATGATTACTGGAAAAAAATTGCATGTAAGTAAAATTAAATAAAGCTATTGTAAGGCAGCCTTATTTACAGTAGCTCAGAAGAAAACACATAAATGTCATCGCAGTTTTGAAGTAATTATATTAGAATGATAACTTTTTGACAAATCTAATGAAAATAAGCTGATTTGGTTAAAGGGTCAAAGACTTCTATGTTCAAGCTCATTGTCACTTCATGTGCACTCTTGGGTAAGGGGCAGACAGCAGTGATGACATATTGCTGTTTTCAGACATAAGGCACTGTGAGTTGAACATGCCATACACTCACCTAGTGTCACATCACCTACTCCATACCAGTGAATCCTTTGAGATGAGAAATAATAAAAATTTGAGGCCATGGTGCATTTTTTTGTCGTCCTTGAGGATTGAACCCAAGTCCTTGCACATATTTTGCAAGTACTCTACCGCAGAGACTCACCTCCAGCCTATTTTTTAATTTTTTATTTTGAGTCAAGGTCTGTCTAAAATATGCAGGCTGCCTCTGGCCCTAAACTTGCCATCTTCCTGTTTCCGCCTCCTGAGTTGCTAGGATTAAAGGCATGTGCCACGGTGCCTCACTGTCACAGTGCATTTTAATGGCTTGTAGCATTCTGAATCCTTCAGACAAAGATCTGAAAACTGTCTTTTATTGAAAATCTGAATATTCTTTTTTATGCTTACATCACTGGAAAAAATATCCATCACTGGAAAAAATATCCATACTATCTTCTGTTGCGGACCGTATTCATGAGGCAAAATATCATTGCTCAAGTTGCCCTCCAAAGGTGTCTACATTCAGTTTCTCTCTCTCTCTCTCTCTCTCTCTCTCTCTCTCTCTCTCTCTCTCTCTCTCTCTGACACCTGCTAATGTGAGTATCAGGGCTTTCAGAATGTGACAGGGAGATTATACCCACAATTCTGTTTCATTTACTATCACCACCTGATAGACCTCAGCTCTTATTATTCTGTCCATGATGGTATTGGATGTTTCCAGCTTACTGAACTTCAATACACCTTCAAAATACTGCAGCTGCTGTTGCAGGGCCTTGGTTCACTATGACATCCACATTATTGTGTGTTTTCTCAGCAGCAAGATTAATTACATTAAACTTAGAATAAATTTCTACAACCTTTCCTAACTCATCCACCATGGGCAATGCTGATATCTGTCTTTCCACAAATATGTTCCAGGCTTTAAGGGTTAAGAGTGTCTAGGTGGCCAGGCACAGTGGTTCATGCCTGTAATCCCAGAAGCTCTGGAGGCTGAGGTAGCAGGATAACAAGTTCGAGGCCAGAAATAGAAAAAATGATCTGAAAATTCATATGGAAACACAAAAGACCACGTATAGCCAAAACACCCTTAAGCTGCAAAAATATTGCACACAGGATCATGATCCCAGACTTTAAACTATACTACAGGGCTGTAGTAAGAAAAACAGCTTGGTACTGGTACAAAAATAGACCTGGAGTCCAGTAGAACAGAATGAAGAACTCAGAGATACACCAAGCATCTATAGACACCTGAATTTTGAAAAAGAAGCAATCAGGCAAATTGGAGAAAGGATAACTTTTTCAGCAAATGGTGCTGGGAAACTTGGATATCCACTTGCAGAAAAATGAAAACAGACTCACTCCTCTTAATATGCATGAGAGTTATCTTGAAACGTATAAAGGGCCTCAACATAAAACCAGAAATCTTAAATTGCTAAAAGAATAGATAGGCAATATGCTCCAACATATAGGCATAGGAAATTATTTACTTAAAAAGACTCCAATTGCTCAGGAAATTGCAGCAAGAATAGAAAAATGAGATTACATGAAATTAAAAAGCTTCTGTACAGCAAAGGAAACAATCAACAGAGTCAAGGAAGTCCTGGCTGAATGGACAGAGATATTCACCTACTCTACATGTGGCAGAGGACTAATTTCCAGAATTTACAAAGAACTCAAGAAAGCAACTGCCAAGACAACAAATACACAAGTGGGCAAAGGAACTGAATAGACAGTTCTCAAAAAAGAATGTAAGGCCATGAAACACATGAAAAATGCTCAATATCCCTAGCCATTAGGGAAATTCAAGTCAAAATAACTCTGGGATTCCACCTTACACCAGTAAGAATGGCCAAGATCGATAAAACAAATAAGAAATTCTGGTGAGTTTGTGGAGAAAAGGGAACACTCTTACACTGTTGGCGGGGCTATAAATTTGTTCAACCACTTTGGAAATCAATACGGAGATACCTCAGAAAACTAAAAATAGAACTTCCATATAACCCATTTATGTCACTTCTGGGAGTATACCCAAAGGGAGATGAGTCATCATACCACAGAGACACCTATATGTCCATATTCAATGCAGCACTTTTCACAATAGCAAGGATATGGAATCAACCAAAGTGCCTATTGATAGAAGAATGAAAAAAATTATGGGACTTTTATACAATGGAATACTACTTAGCAATTTAAAAAAGTGAAATAATGTCATGTGCTGCAAAATGGATGGAATTGGAGAACATCATCTTAAGTGAACGACCACAAGCCCACAAAGGGTAATACCATATATTCTCACTCATATTGGGAGCTCAATCAAACTTAAAGGAACAAAAAATCCTATACATGAATAGAAATATAGTAAAAAGCTCAATTAAACTTAGTATAGAAGGGACAACTTAAGGAGTGGAAAGTAGGGAGGGCTCTAGCAAAGGGAAGTGATGAGTGGAGAAGACGGGAGTGGGACGAGGGTCAATGAGGAGGGATGAAGGCCGAGAAGTCAACCTCAATGTAAACACCACATCCTTATGAGGATGGTGGAAAAAAGGGGGAAGACGGTAGAAAAAAAACCTATAGGAATAGCTAAATTTTAAAAAATTGTAATAATACCAAAGGCTGGGTATAATGTAAATGGACTAGATCACTCATCTAATACTACTGCGAATGTAGAAAGGTAGATCACTACAGGAAAAGCTTGGACTTAAATCAAAATCAGGATGGACATACAGAGTTAAATATTCTCACCAAAACAGGGAAGTAGAAAGGAGATCATTGGTGTGGGGAGCAGGAGATAGGGAGGAGGTTCATGAGAGGGTAAGGCATAGGAAAGCATTAATGGGAAAGTTATATGAGCAATGTACAATGAAATGCACATATGGAAGTGTCATTATGAAACCCATGTCATAATGAAGCCCATTAAGTTGTACATTAAAAATTTCCAATTAAAAAATGAAATTGACTTCTGTATTTTTAATTTTCTATACTACAACTTCACTATAGTAGTTTATTATTCTCAGGACTTTTTTATGATTTGGGGGAATTTTCTACATAGACAATCATGTCATCTATACATAAAGACAATTTCTTCCTTCCTAATCTGTATCACCTGACAACAACAACAAGAACAATCTGTATAGATTTTATTTACTTTTCTGGTCTTACAATATTAGCTTGGCTTTCCAGAATGACACTAAATAATAGTAGTGAGAAAGAATATCCTTGACTTTTTCCTTATTATAGTGAGAAAACATCTTGCTTGTCACCACTAATTTTGATGTTAGCTGTAGATTTTCACAAACTGAAGAAGTTACTTATTAGTTTTCTGAGAGATTTTATGATAAATTCATGTTGTATCTTATTAAAACTTTTTATATATCTATTAGTATCATATGATTTTCCTCTTTAACTAGTTGATGTGATGGATTACATTGACTTTTGTACGTTGAATTAGGGTTGGATAGCTGGAACAAATCCCATTGCTCATGTTGAATAATTGTTTTTATACATTGCTGGTCTTATTTTGATAATATTTACTGAAGATTTTTACATTTATGTTCATGAAAGACATTGGTCCATAGATTTTATTTCTTGTAATTTCTTTGTCTGGCTTTGGTATTAGAGTAAAATTGACCTCAAAGAATGAGGTAGGAGTTCTTGCCTCTACTTCTCTTTTCTGGAAGATATTTTAGAAAATTGACATAATTTCATCCTTAAATATTTGGTAGAATTTACTAATAATCTCTTCTGGACCATGTGGTTTCCATTTTTGAAGGCTACTAATTATTGTTTCAATCATTTTCTATTGATAAGAGCCTATCCAGAATCAACTGTGAATATAAGTTCATAGTATTCCTGTTGTTGTTGTTGTTGTTAGGTGCCATCAAGTCGAGTCCGACTCATAGCGACCCTATGTACAGCAGATCTAAACACTTCCCGATTCTGTGCCAGGCAAATGATCTTATTTATGTTTATGCCTATTGTTTCAGACACTGTGTTAATCCATCTGGTGGAGGGTTTTCCTCTTTTCTGTTGACCTGCCACTCTTCCAAACATGATTTCCTTCTCCAGGGATTGATCTCTCCTGACTACATGTCCGAAATATGTAAGACGCACTTTGGCCATTCTTGCTTCCAAGGAGCACTCTGGTTGCACTTCTTCTAGGACAGATCTGTTGGTTCTTTTGGCAGTCCATGGTATATTCAATAGACGTTTTCAGCACCACAATTCAAAAGCATCAATTCTTCTCCTGTCTCCCTTGTTCAATGTCCAGCTTTCACAACCATATGATGCCACTGAAAATACTATGACATGAGTCAGACGCACCTTCATCTTCAATGTGACATCTTTGCTTTTCAATACTCTAAAGAGATCTTTTGCCACAGCTTTTGCTAGAGCAATGAGTCTTTTGATTTCTTGACTGCTGCTTCTGTGGGTGTTGAGTATAGAGCCAAGCAAAGCAAAACTTGGACAATCTCAATCTTTTCTCCATTTATTGTAAAGTTGCGTGCTGACCCAGTCATAAGGACTTTTGTTTTCTTGATGTTTAGTTGCAACCCATATTGAAGGCTATGATCTTTGATCTTCACCAGTAAATGTTTTAAATCCTCTTCACTTTCAGCAAGCAGAGTTGTGTCCTCTGCATAACGCAGGTTGTTAATGAGTCTTCCCCAATCCTGATGCCACGTTCTTCCTCATAAAGTCCAGCTTCTCGGATTATTTGCCCAGCATATAAATTGAAGAGATAGGGAGAAAGTATACAGTCCTGACACACATCTTTCTCAACTTTAAACCACTCAGTGTTTCCTTGTTCTATTTGAACAACTGCCTCCTGGTTCATGTACAGATTTCTCATGAGCACAATTAGGTGTTCTGGTATTCCCATTTTCTGAAGTGTTATCCATAATTTATTATCATCCACACAGTCAAATGCCTTTGCATAGTCAATAAAACATAGATAAACAGCTTTCTGATATTGTTTATTTTTGGCTAATACCCACCTGACATCAGCAATGATGTCCCTGCTTCCCCATCCTCTTCTGAATCCAACTTGATTTTCCAATAATTCCTTGTCTATATACTGCTACAGTTGCTTTTGAATGATCTTTAGTAAAATTTTGATTGTGTGTGATATTAATGACATTGTCTGATAGTTTGCACATTCAGTTGGATTCCCTTTTTTGGGAACAGGCACAAATATGGATCTCTTCCAGTCAGTTGGCCAAGTAGCTGTTTTCCAAATCTGTTGGCATAAACATGTTAACACCTCCAGTGCTGCACCTGTTTGTTGAAACATCTCTATTGGTATCCCGTCAGTTCCTGGAGCCTTGTGTTTCACCAGTTCTTTCAAGGCAGCTTCCACTTCATCCTTCAACACCATTGGTTCTTCTTGATATGCAACCTCTTGGAATGGTTGGTCATCTACCAATTCTTTCTTGTGTAATGACTCTGTGTATTCTTCCCATCTTCTTTTGATGTTTCCTGCATCATTTAATATTTTCCCTGTAGCATCTTTCACTACTGCCACTCGAGGCTTGAATTTTTTCTTCACTTCCTTAAGCTTGAGAAACACAGAGCATGTTCTTCCCTTTTGATTTTCTGCCTCCAGCTCATTGTACATGTTATTATAATATTTGTTTTTTGTCTTCTCAAGCTGCCTTCTGAAATCTTCTGTTTAGTTCCTTAACTTCATCATGTCTTCCTTTTACTTTAGCTGCTGGATGTTCAAGGGCAAGTTCCAGCATCTCTTTTGACATGTAATTTGGTCTTTTCTTTTTTTCTTGTCTTTTTAATAGCTTTTTGCTACATTCTTGAATGATATCTTTTATGTTATTCCACAACTCCTCTGGTCTCCTATCATTTGTGTCTAATGATTTAAACATATTCTTGAGGTGGTCTCTCAACTCAGGTGGTATATACTCAAGGTCATACCATGGCTCTCATTTACTTGTTCTAATTTTCTTCAGCTTCCGTTTGAACTTGCATATGAGAAGTTGATGGTCTGATCCACAGTCAGCACCTGGTCTTATTTTGACATTTTGTACAGAGCTTTTCCATCATCTCTGTCCACATATGTAGTCAACTTGATTCCTGTATGTTCCATCTGGTGAAGTCCATGTGTATAGTCTCTGTTTATGTTGTTGAAAAAATGTATTTGCAATGAAAGGGTCATTGGTCTGATAAAATTCTATCTTGTGATCTCCAGCTTCGTTTCTGTCACCAAGACCATATTTCCAACTACTGAGCCTTCTTTGTTTCCAACCTTTGCATTCCAGTCACCAGTGATTATCAGTATGTCTTGATTGCATGTTTGATCTATTTCAGATTGCAGAAGCTGGTAGAAATCTTCCTTGTCTTCATTTGTGGCCTTAGTGGTGGGTGCATAATTTGAATAATAGTCATTTTATGTAACTGTCCTTCTTTGTAGATGTATGGATATTATTCTATCACTAACAACATTGTATTTGAGGACAGATCTTGAAATGTCTTTTTTGATGATGAATGCAACCCCATTTCTCTTTAGTTTATCATTCCCAGCATAGTAGACTATATGAATATCTGACTCAAAATTGCCCATGCCAGTCAGTCCATTTTAGCTCACTGATGCCTAGAATGTCAATGTTTATACACTCCATTTCTCTTTTAACGATTTCTAATTTTCCTAGATTCATTCTACATACATTCCATGTTCCAATTATTCATGGATGTTTACAGTTGTTTCTCCTCATTTTGAGTCATGCCACATCAGCCAATGGAGGTCCCTGGGGCTTTACTCCATTTCCTTCATCACGGTAGATTCTACTTTGAACAGGCAACTCTTCCCCAGTACTCTTTTGAGTGCCTTCCAACCGGGGGAGCTCATTTTCCTGCACTATATCTGACAGTGTCTCTTTGCTATCCATAGGATTTTCAATGGCTAGTTGTTTCAGGAGTCATTCTCCAGGTCCTACTCCCTAGTCTGTCTTAGTTTGGAAGCTCAGCTGAAACCTGTCCACCATGGGTAACCCTGCTCATATCTGAGATACCAGTGGCATAGCTTTCAGCCTCATCACAACACAGAAGCCCCCACACTGTGGCAAACTGACAGACATGTGGGGGATAAAATATAGTAGTAGAAATTAAAATACTACTATGTAACAAGTATGTACGTGAACCTTGAAAGCATAATAAAAGAAGACAAACACAAAAGATAACTCACATATATGGTATTCAGGGTCAGAATAGTGGTTACTTTAGGGGAGATTTGGTGAGTCTTCTATGGTATGGGCAATGTTCTCTTTCTTGATCTAGAATAGGTTAGTAAGTTTATTCACTTTGTGAAAATGCATCAAAATGTGTACTTTGATTTTAATGTTCCCATATGAATATTGTATTTCCTTAGAAAAATCTATTTAAGTGTAAATCATAAATGTCTTAAACAGCTTGGATAAAAAATGAAGAGTCAACATCTAATAACCTCTGGAAACTGAGTGATGATGTCACATGTAGAAAAGAACTAGCTGGGTGCTGTGGCATATGCTTGTAATCCCAATGACTCAGGAAGTTGAAGCAGGAGAATCATGAGTTTGAGGCCAGAGGCAGCTTGTGCAACTTAGTGAAACCTTGTCTCATGAAAATAATAAATAAATAAAATAACATAAGAAAAGGGGGGGTAGGGATGCCACTCAATAAGAGAGCACTTGCCTAGCATGTATGAGGTCCTCAGTTTAACCCTCAAGTATAGCCAAAACAAAAAACAAAAACAAAGAAACAAACAAACAAAACCAATGAGGAGCTTGAATGAAGAAATTGCTACAGATAGCAATGAAATTAAAATAATAATAATGCTTAGCTCAGCATTTTGAAAACACATCTGAAGATCTGAATGCAGCCGATGATTTGCCTGGAAAATAGACAATAACAAAATTAAGCCCAGAAAACAGAAAAATCTAAGCAGAAAAAAATTACTACAGAAAACAGTTGATTTGTCAAAGAGCTCACTCTCTAAAAGCCTGACTGCCTTCCCCAAATGAGTTTTATGAAATCTTTAAGGAAAATTTGACTCCAATATTATTTACAGTGGTCCAGGGCATATAACATTGTTTCTCAAAATGTCTGACCCCTAAACCATCTCATTCAAAAGCACCTGGGGTTTTCAAAATTGCTTTTGTAACCTAGCCATTGAATTATAGCCTCTGAAAGTGAGATCTGGGGATCTGCATTCTTACAAGCTTCCCCAAATGATTCCTAGGCACTTGAATGTTTGAGAACTACTGGCAGGAAGGGAAAGTCTTCAATATCTTACTAAGATGGAATATCACCAATACCAAAACCTGACAAAAATATAAAAGAAAAAGCCCACAGATGGATCTTCCTCAAGAATACTAATGCAAGTGTCCTAAATAAAATCTCAGCAAAGAGAAAATAGCAGCATGAGTGAAACTCATTCTCAGAAAGCAATGATGCTTCAGTATAAGTAAATCTATTAATATTGTTCATAATACTAGCTGAATGAAGTCCAAATGTGTCAATATTACCTACTAGACCCTCCAGGAAATGATTCCAGTTGCTTTGCACAACTTTATTACTTAGGGTGGCACACTTTGAACTTCAACAATAACAAATGGCTTTATCATCCTTCACACACACCATATAGTTCCTCACTACAATATGTTCTCTCATGCTATTTTCCATCCCCAAACACATATGCATCTGCACACACACACACACACACACACACACACACACACACAAATTAAGTTTCAATTTAGGCACTACACTGCCAACTCAAACAACTCAGGCTCTATGTATTTGCTTCCAGAGTGTTATATGCCTTTTTGCCATTTATTAGAATATATATATATATATATATATATATATATATCTGCAGCCGTAGCCCTGTGGCATCCGATCCTGTCAGATCTCGGAAGCTAAGCAGGGTCAGGCCTGGTTAGTACCTGGATGGGAGACCGCTTGCGAACACCAGAAGCTGTAGGCTTGGGAGAAGGACCTGGCAATCCCCTCCCAAAAATCAATCTGCTATTGAAAACCCTATGAACAGCAGAGAAGCACTGACAATAGTGTTTCCCCTGTTGTACAGAGGGTCGCTATGAGTCGGATACTGAGCTGACCGCACCTAACAACAACAACAATATATGAAGGAGAGCAGCTAAGATGGTGAACAGATAACAGCTGCCTTCAGAGTAGGGGTAAAAGGAGAGCTTAAACAATGGCTTAGAACACATATTGGTCAGTCAGATAGAGTAATAAGTTAGTTTAGGGTAGGGGTATATAAAAAGTTCATAGTCTACGTACATACCACCAAATGCAGGAAAATGTTTAAAAAGAGAAGAATCAGCATGGTAGGTCAGTGTGAGTGCGCTAACAGAAATGTGGAGATTTGTTCCAGCAGGAAGAGAAAATTATCAGTTACACAAAGCTGCACCACCAGGAAACTCACCAGCCATTCCTCCCACATGTGGACTGCACAGCCAATGGAGAGAGTCCAGGGGTCAAAGAGACTGCAATCCAAAGTGGAGAAAAATTAGAGAAACCACAGTGGATGATCCTCCATCGCCCAGATCGCAGAGCATGGAGAGCATACAGCCCAGGGAAAGTTTCACACAGGGGTCTGGAGCTCAGACCCACCTCAGAGTGCAACCCTGACAACCCACCAACATCCTGCTGAGAAGACACTGGCAGTACTTCACATAGGCAGCAACTGGTGAGTGAGACTCAGACACCAGGTGCAACCTGTGTCAGCAGCGCAGCTGCCAGATACCCACTGGGGAGGTCCTGGCCACATAGTTTGCAAGAGGAGAGCAGTGGGACATTAGTCCCACATGGGATCACAGGCCTCAGATTCACTGTGGGCGACACAATATTATCCCGCCCACTGCAGTGTGGGATCAGTGAGTGAGCACAGCAGGGCTCAGGATACACAAGTGGGCAGAGCACACCCGGACACCAGGTGCGGCTGGCATCCCGGCTGCCAGGTCCCTGCAACAGTGGTCTCAGCTATGAAGTTTGTGATAGGAAAGCATTTGCAGCAAGTCCCACATGGGAGTGCACGTCTCATCCACTGGGGGTGGCACGATATGATCCTGCCCACCGCTGTGTGGGATCAACAAGCAAGCAGGGCAGAGCTTGGGACATGTGAGAGGGCAGAGTGCACCCAGATACCAGGTATAGCTGGCTCCCACAGTGCAGCTGCCATCCCTCCTGCCACAGATGTCCCGGCTGTGCAGTTTGCAATAAGAGAGTGTTGTGATGTGAGACCCACACAGAAGTGCAGGCATCAGATCCACTGGGGGTGGCATGATATCATCCCTCCCACTGCTGTGTGGGATCGCCAAGCCAGTGCAGTGGGGCTTGGGACACGCCAGTGGGCAGAGGGCCTGGCATTGGGATCTGGCTTGTGCAACCATCTGCTCCTGAAGTTTGGGCTGTACTCTCTGAACTGAGATCTCAGTGCCCAAACTCTGCAGGGCAGACAGAGCTCTCGGAAGGACAGAAAGGGTCACATTGACTCTCTGCTAACACAGCATAGGCAGAACACCCCACAGGTTGGGTCACCGACAGCATCCTGAAACTCAGTCCAGCTGGAGAGTCCAGCATGTACTTTCCACCATCATCCTCAGCTGAGGAAAACTGTGGAGAATACCCTCCCCATGCCTGTCAGCTTTCAGCTAGAGAGCAGATAGGGAAAATCCCTTTCCTTGCAGTGAAACTGAGAAATCTCAAAATAAAGCTGTCTTCATTGCTTAGGAAATTTTACACAAGAGAAGAATAAAAACGGATCTATAGGCAGAGGCACCAGTAGGGACAAAGTTGAACAACTCTGTATGACTTTCACTGACAGCAGCAGGCAGGAAGGAGAGACTGGAACTGGAGAGTGGGAAACTGAGGCATGGAGCGTCCAGGGCATGGAGAAGAGCAACACAAACTGATGGATCCCTGAACCTAGGAGAACCAGTCCAGAACAAGGTTCATGTGAGTTCAGGTAGTGCTGGTGATTCAGAGTAATAGTCCCACAGACTCGACAACCTAAGACTCATGGTGTAAGCTGCATACCAATTGGGGGCTGGGGATGCAGGAGATGGAGAGAAACTGAAGGGGACAGTGCTGAATACAGAGTCTGCAACAGAACCTACACATCAGGCATTGAGGCTGCAAACTATAGGGCAGGGGAGTGAGAGAAAAGCTCCAGTGACCCATCATCACCCAAACTCAAAGGAACACCAGAGGGAGAATCTGTTCACACTCAGAGGAGGCAGACCCTGACTCCTAGACCAAACAATGAGCAAGCCTCAGCAAAAGAAAAAAAATACACAAAACATGAAAGGACACTCTGGATCTGAAGATCCCATAGATCAAAGCCTCTCAACAGACAATATCAAGAAATCCTGATTCCTCGAGATGTCAGAATCAGAATTCAGAATTTTCATTATAAATATGCTGAGAGATATCAAAGCTGACACTGCCAGCACTCTTGAGATCTTGGAGAAGAAGGTAATTCATTTGGAGTCTATTCTCCATGGAGCTAGAAATTATTAGAACAAATCAAGCAGCAATCCTTGAGATACAAGGCAAGCTTAATGAAATAAACATTTCAATAGAATCCTCAGTACCTGGACTGAATGAGGCTGAATAGAAGATCTCATATTCAGAAGAAGGGGTACAAGATATTAGTTACACACAAGCTAAGATGGAGAAAATGATGAAATAGTATGAACAAGAACTCCAAGACGTTTCAGATAAAATGAGAAAATGAAACCTAAAAATTCAGGGAGTTCATGTAAGAGCAGAAAGCAATACAAGGGAGTGAGGAAATTTATTCCAAGAAATATGGAATGAAAACTTCCCAAATATTATTGAAGAGATGGATACCTATTCAACTGAATCATTCAGATCCACGCCCAGAGTAGAACAAAACAGATCCTCCCCACAACACATTGTTGTACGCATGCTTACCTTAGACAACAGAGAAGCAGTTTTGAAAGCAGCAAGGGAAAAGTGCCAACCGACTTAAACGTCAATCCCATTAAAATAACTGTGGACTTCTCCATATCAAAATTGTAGGCTAGAAAAGCCTAGACACATATCATTCACGTTCTGAAAAAGAATAACTTCCAACCAAGAATATATTTTCCATCAAAGTTATCTTTCAAAATAGAAGAACAGTACAAAACATTCCATGATATTGCCACATTCAAAGGATTTGCAGTGACCAAGCCAGCATTACAGAGGATCCTCAATCAACTACCACATACAGGGGAAATAAGACAACCCCACATAGAAGACCAAAGAAATGAACATTTAATATGAGAGGAAATCAAGAAAGAAATAAGATAAATATGAATCAAAAACCAGTAACAAGAACTGACTGGATGCATAACAATAAACCAATTAAGAGACATAGCCAATTGGAAGGAAAAACATGAATCCTTGATATGTGCCATACAAGAGACTCACTTAACCTTAAAAGACTGTAAAGGGTTGAGAATTAAGAGCTGGAAAACAATATATCATGTAGGGAAAAAAAAAAGCAGGAGTCCTGATAATAATTTCAGATACATTAGACTTCAACCCAAAACTAATTAAAGAGACAAGTAAGGACACTACATATTACTAAAAGGAACAATCAACCAGAAGCCAATAATGTTACCTAATATATATTTCCCAAATTCAGGGGCACCTAGCTTCATAAAACAAACTTTATTGGAAATAAAGGAATACATTGGACTAGATACAATAATTGTGGGAGACTTCAATACCCCACTTTCACCAAGAGACAAGTCATCGAAACAAAAAATCAACAGAGAAATAATGAGCTTAATTTGCACCTTAGACCAACTGGAACTCACAGATATCTACAGAATATTCCATTCATCTGATGAGCAATATACATTCTTCTCAGTGCCACATGGAACTTTGTCTATGATAGACCAAATTTTAGTACACAAAATAACCTCAATAAATACAGAAAAGTGGAAATCATCCCCTGTACCTTATCAGACCACAATGGAATAAAATTGGAACTCAAAGGCAAGAAAAACATCAGAAATTTTACAAAATTCATGGAGACTAAATAATACACTACTGGTTGATCAATGGTTATTGAAGAAATTAAAGTGGAAATTAAAAAATTCCTTCAATCAAATGAGGATGAAAACACATCCTACCAAAACTTATGGGATACAGCAAAGGAAGTTCTAAGAGGGAAGTTCATAGTGGTGAGTGCCTTGAGCAATAAATTAGGGATGGGCTAAATAAGTGACTTAAGGACACATCTCAAGGCACTAGAAAGCCAATAACAAATGAATCCTAAAAGGAACACTCAGAAATTATCAAGATGAAGGCAGAGATATCTCAATTAGAATCTGAAAAGGTAACTCAAAGAATTAATGAGAATACGAGTGAGTTCTTTGAAAAGATTAATCAAGTAGATGTTCCCCTAGCCAATCTCACCAAAAGGAAAAAAGAAAAGGCACAAATTGTAAATAGAGAAGAAAAAGGAATCATAACCACCAATTCCAATGAAATCCAGAAAATCATCAGGGAATACTTTGAAAAATTGTATCCCCTAAAATACGAAAGCACAGAAAAAATTGATACATTTATTAACACATATGATTTACCAAAATTAAGCCCAGAGGACTTAAGTGACAAAAACAGACCCATTACATACACTGAAATAGATAAGGTAATCAAAAACCTCCCAACAAAGAAGAGCTCAGGATCTGATGGATTCACAGCAGAATTCTACCAAATATTCAAGGGAGAATTATTACCAGTGATCCTCAAATTATCTCAAAAAGTAGAAAAGCAGGGAGCACACCCAAACTCATTTTACAATACCACCATCACCTTGATACTTACATCTAAGCAAGAAAACTACAGACTGATTTCCCTATTGAACATAGATGTGAAAAACTTTCAACAAAATCTTGGCAAACAATTCAGCAACAGGTTAAGAAGATTGTTCACCATGACCAAGTGGGATTTATTCCACAGATGCAAGACTAGTTCAACATATGAAAATCAATAAATGTAATTCAACATATCAAGAGGCTTGCAAACAAAAAATTACATGATCATCTCAATCTATACTGAGAAGGCCTTTGACAAAGTGAAACACTTTTTATGATAAAAACTCTGGAGAAGGTAAGCAAAACAGGAGAATATCTCAACATGATAAAGGCCATTTATGACAGACCTACAGTCAATATCATATTAAATGGAGAAAAATTAAAATCATTTCCTCTAAGATATGGAATAATACAAGGATGTCCACTCTCTCCTATCTTATTTAACATTGTGATTGAAGTCCTAGACAGGCCAATTAGACTAGAGAAAGAAATCAAAGGGATACGGATAGGCAAAGAAGAGGTCAAATTATCTTGATTTGTGGATGACATAATACTTTACCTAAAGGGCCCCAAAAACTCCTCTAGAAAACTTTTAGTCCTAATTAACTCCTTTAGCAAAGTGGCAGATTACAAAATTAACAATCAAAAATCAGTAACCTTCATTTACACCACTATGAGCAGGAAGAGAAGGAAATTAAAGCTATAATCCCTTTCACAATAGCCCACCAAAAACTGAAATACTTAGGAATCAGTCTAACCAAAGATCCTATAGATCTCTATAAGGAAAACTTCAAAACCCTAAAGAAAGAAATTGCAGAGGATACTAAAAGGTGGAAGGACCTCCCCTGCTCATGGATCGGGAGAATTAATATTGTAAAAATGGCTATAGTACCAGAAGCAATCTATAGATTCAATGCAATCATCATTAAAATTCCAATGAAAGACTTTACAGAAATAGAAAAAAATGATCTGAAAATTCATGTGGAAATACAGAAGACCACGTATAGCCAAAACACTCTTAAGCTGCAAAATTAGTGCAGGTGGGATGACAATCCCTGAGTTGAACTATACTATAGGACTGTAGTAGCAAATACAGTTTGGTACTGTCTCAAAAATGGGCCTGAAGATAGATAGAACAGAATTGAGGACCTACAGATACACCAACACATCTATAGCCACCTGATCTTTGCAAAGGAGCAAAGCAGGCAAATTGGAGAAAGGATAGATTCTTCAACAAGTGTTGCTGGGAACCTTGGATTCCTACCTACATAAAAATGAAAACAGGTGCTCATGTCTCAAGATGCACATAGTTCACTCAAAAAGGATAAAAGACCTCAATATAAAACCAGATACCTTAAAATCACTAGAGGAAAAGATAAGCAATATGCTCCAACATATAGGCATAGGAAAGATTTTCCATAATAAGACTCCAATTGTCCAGGAAATCACAACAAGAATAGACAAATGGCACTACATGAAATTAAAAATATTCTGTACAGCAAAGGAAACAAGAGAGTTAAGAAAGACCCCACTGAATGTGAGAGAATCATCACATCCTGTACATCTGACAGAGGACTAATTTCCAGAATTTACAAAGAACTCAAGAAAGCAACTCCCAAGACAACAAATAATCCAATACACAAGTGGGCAAAGGAACTGAATTGACAGTTCTCAAATGGCTCGATATCTCTAGCCATTAGGGAAATGCAAATCAAAGCAACTCCGGGATTCCATGTTATTCCGTAAGAATGTCCAAGATCAATAAAACAAACAACAAATGTTGTCAAGGGTGTGGAGAAAGGGAAAACTCTTACACTGTTGGTGGGGATGTAAATTTGTTCAACCACTTTGGAAATCAATATGGAGATACCTCAGAAAACTAAAAATAGAACTATCATATGTCCCAGTTATACCACTACTGGGAATATACCCAAAGACCACAGTGACATCACACCACAGAGACACCTGCATCTCCATATTCAATGCAGCACTTTTCACAATAGCAAGGATATGGAATCAACGAAAGTGCCCATCAGCAAAAGAATAGATAAAAAAATTATGGTACGTATACAGAATGGAATACAACTCAGCTATTAAAAAATGAAATAATGTCATTTGCAGCAAAATGGATGGATTGGAGAGCATCATCTTAAGTGAATGAACACAAGGCCAAAAAGAGAAATAACACATGATTTCACTCATATGTAAGTACTGAATCAAATGCAAAGGAAGGAAAAAATCCTATACATAAATTGAAACATTAAAAATGCACAATTAAACTTAGCATAGAAGGGACAACTTAAGGAGTGGAAAGAAGAAGGGAGGGATACATCAGAGGAAAGCAAAGATTGGAGATCATGGGAGGGGGAGGAGGGCCATTGAGGAAGGATGAAGGCAGAGGGGTCAATGTCAATGCAAACAGCACAACTTCATGAGTATGTTAGAAAAATAAGGAAAGATAGAAAAAGCTACTAGAATAGGCAAAATAAAAAATAGTAATAATATCAAATGCTGGCAATAATGCAAACAGACTAGATCATTCAAGTAATACTGCTGAGAATGTAAAAAGGTAGATCACTATTGAAAAAAGTTTGGATTTACATCAAAATCGGGATGCACATATATAGATAAATATTCTCACAAAAGACATGCAAATAGAAAGGAGATCATAGGTAAAGAAGGTGGGGATGGGGGAGCAGGGTCATGAGAAGGTAAGGGGGAAGTGATTCTACAATGAAATGTATATGTGGAAATGCCATAATGAGACCCATTAAGTTGTACATTGTTGTTGTTGTTAGGTGCCATCAAGTCGGTATCCGACTCATAGCGACCCTCCGTACAACAGGGAAAACACTATTGTCAGTGCTTCTCTGCTGTTCATAGGGTTTTCAATGGCAGATTGATTTTTGGGAGGGGGTTGCCAGGTCCTTCTCCCAAGCCTACAGTATCTGGTGTTCCCAGGCAGTCTCCCATCCAGGTACTAACCAGGCCCGACCCTGCTTAGCTTCCGAGATCTGATGGGATTGGATGCCACAGGGCTACCGCTGCAGGCAGTTGTACATTAAAAATCACTAATAAAAACATGTATGACATGAAAAAAGTGATATGTAAAATATACATAAATAAGGTTACTTCATTGCCACACTCAAATCACAGAGGTGGATTCTCAATACACCTAAAAAAATATTCAAGTGAAGCTAGGCATGGAGGCGCACACCTGTAATCCCAGTCATTCAGGAGGCAGAGGCAGGAGGATCAAAAGTTCTGGGCCAGAGGGAGTCTGTGTAATTTAGTGTGACCCTGTCCCCCAAAAAAGTTTAAAAATGGGTGAGGGTGCAGCTCAGAGGTACAGCACTTCCAAAGCATGCAAGCATGAAGCCATGGGTTGGGTTCAGCTCCCAACACTGGGAAAAAAAAGAAAAAAGAAAAAGAAGAAAAATATTCAGGTGAAAGCAGGCCTATGAGATCTGTGGGGTCCCTTCCTAACTCATCCACTCTGGATATCCATCTTGGCTGGTATTAGGATTGGTTATTATGTCAGAAGGTATGCAGGAGTCATCTTTAGAATGCTGATGGGACATATATGCAAATGAGATTGCACTGAGGTATCAACACTATCTCACTGTTCTTTGGTATAGAGAGGAGGAGGGCCTGGGTCAGGGGCTGAGACCCTGAGTAGCACAGTGGTCAGAAAAAGAACCTAGTGCATCACACAGGAAGGCAAACTGCCACATTGGCCAATTTTGCTTTTCAGCCAACTGGCTGAGAGCTCTGCCCAAAGCCCAGGAATTCAGTATCGGTGCAGGCAGAGAGACGGGTCTTCCTGGGCAAAAGCCACGGCTAGGCAGATCCAAACTGTGAGGTCTAATGGGATAGAGGGGCCCTAGAGCCGCCCAGGTGAAGCACAGCCAAAAGAGTATGTAGCAGTCTGGCCCAAGTGGCTCCAGGCCCCCTGGCTGAGGGGGTGGGCTCTCTCAGGGGCATTCACTTTCTTCTCTGCAAAGTTCCCTCTTCCGGAGATGAGCATGGAAGTGGCGATGACTCAGTGCTATCTAATTACCTCTGCCCTTGGCGGCCCTGACTCTGGAGGGAAGAGGACTCAGGGACCAGCCTCCCACCCCCAGATCAGGGAAGGTCACCCATTGGTATCCTCCAAAAGGAGATGAGTCCATTTTAATAGGGTGCTCTCATCTCTAGGGGAGTGTGGAAACACTGTGAAAGGAAGGAAAATAATTGCGTTTTCTCCCAAAGCCGCCAGAAATAATTTCTGCTTTAATGGTGAAAACAGGACTCCTTGCATCTGTGGACGTTTTACATTGCAGGCTGTAATGAGCGAGAAAATGTCTTTCTTTTAATAGCTAATCCTCTGATGCTTCCTGTCTGGGAAGGTAAGTTGATGTGGCAAATTATCGTTGTCGAAGAGAGAGATTGAGCCGGGAACAGCATCCTTGCTTTGTCCACTGCATCACTGAGCTCTTGTTAGCATAGCAAGAAAATTGGCCCTTGTTTGCAACAGGGTGACTTTTTTGCAGGAGCCACCACCACCAGCCCCAGCCCCACCCAGGAGCAGGAGAAGAGGGGAGACATCCTGCCCTGGCCTCTCCCAGTGGGACCAGGCCCCTGTCAACTGCGCTCACTGTGTGCTCTCCACTGTGGGGCGCCAACCACCTCCCTCCCCTTTGGCCCACTCCCTGCCTGTCCTCCCCACCCCCAGCAATTCCCAGGAGTCCCAGGAAGCTGGGCTGAGTCTTTGGCCTATAGGGAGTATGATCTCTAGATCATACTTTTCTCCAGGAGTAGCGTTGGCCTGAGTGGGCAGGGAGAGAGGTCAGGGCAAGATGGTGCCAACGTGAACATGGGCAGTGCTCAGAACACCTGCTCAGAGTCACAAGGTTACCTGGGTTGGTGCTGAGCACTTACATCCACCTGACTTGACCCCTTCTTCCACCTCCTTCTCTCTTAGGGGGCCTTAGTTTCTCACTGTGGTTATGTTTTTGTTGTTGTTGTTGTTGTTGTTGTTGTT
>VMDO01033721.1:0-17676 GCA_007922755.1 Pedetes capensis
TCCTTGGTAAAACTAACTTCTCAATACCCTCATTGGCCTAAGGCTCATGAGCAGAAGTGTCTTGGTCTGTGCAGTGTCCTTTCCTTACTGATTGGAGAGAATTATTTTCTGAAATATGATGGAGTGATCCTTAACATTTCAGCTACATGCATTTAGCTCAAGGAAAAACTTTTGAAAACTTGGAAAATTAGGCTTTCAAATGTCAAGAGGTATATAAAATGCCTGGAAAAAAATTTGTGTCTTTATTTAAAGTACTCTGAGTCCAAACAACTATATCATTCAATAGGTTCTACAGATTGTATATCTTGAGGCTACTTGGGTTGCAGGAACTTAATTTTATTATTATCGATCCTTTACCAACTCACTGTGACTCAAAATTCTTCTCCAGTTGCTGAAGTATTTCCTTTGCTTTTACTTTTATATAAGTATACCTTTTGTCAATGATGTAACATGATATAAAAAATAAATTATATCTCACTTTAAATGTACTGCAATAAAATAACACTTACTTTAAATCTAATAAAACAGACAAATGCATGCCACTATATTTCCCTCCTACTATTTTTGCCAGGGCTGGGATTTAGCTAAGTTGGTAGAGCGCTGCGCTGCAGTCTCTGAGGTCTCAAGTTCAACTCCCAGCACCGCAAAAATGGGAGAAGGAGCTGGCAATCCACTCCCAAGGCAACCCCGAAACAGTCTGCCATTGAAAACCTTATGAGGGTCGCTATGAGTCGGACACGACTTGACGGCACCTAACAACAACAACAACTATTTTTGCCTTGGTATTTATTTTTAAAATTTGCGTATAAAACTATGGTTTCATTATTGGACTTTCATGCAATTATACTGTGTACTTTGCTCTTATTCAGCCACTCATTACCTACCATTTTGCCCCTTCTTTGCTCCTGCTAGTCTTTCACCCATCCAAATAGTCCCCCTTTTACTATTAAGTCTCATATATATTTTTTTCAAATCTAGATTTGATATGTGGATGAAAACATGTGGTATTTGCCTTTCTGAGTCTGGCTTATTTTGCTCAATATGATGATCTCCAGTTCCACCCATTTTCTTGCAAATGACATAATTTGATTTTTAATGGCTAAATAAAATTATACTTTGAATATTATAATAAAATCATGTTAAATCTTCACAAAACCTGCTACTTTTAAAAGAAAGCACAATCACTGTCAAAAATTCTGGTCATAACTGAATGTAATTTTAGCAAATTTTTTAAAAATGCATTATAGTTTAAGTCAATGGCAATACTAAAGGTATCACTCTGAATGTATAACATTTCAAGTTAATTTTTCTAGTTAGAAAACTCAGTTATTCAATGCAATAAAATATACAAGTATAAGGACAACAAATCTACATGAAAAGCACTGGGAACTTTTGGAAGCCCTGCGGGAATGCCAGTCAGCCTGTTATGAACTTGTGAGGTGAAACATGCTAGAGACTGATGTTTATATTTCTATTCTCAGCTGTTTAGAGCTCCCTTCCCCATCCAATCACTTTAAGTGAAATCATTTTTATTTTTATTAAATTATAATGCACTCAATTGAACACTTCTACAGACCTCTACTTACAGGAGTCCACAAATATGTTCACCAAGTTGACAGAAAATGTTATTAAGGAATGATATAGGTTAACTGGCAAAATAGTATTCAAGTATCTTTTCTTGAGTTCTTTGTAACAAAATGTGGATTCATACAAAGTTGTAAATATGCTTGGATATGTTAAATTCTTTTTTGAAAGCATTAGAACCATCACTCTTGGTGAACTTGCAGCATTCTCTATGTTGCTATAATATAAATTACCCAACAATTGAATTTATCCTCTTCAATTTGAGTAATTTTTTGAAGTAAAGAATACTATCATACAATCATAGGTATTTAATCATGAGTATGACTTTACTCTGGTGATAAACTAATTTATGTTAGCTACCTGCTTGTTGCTTTGACCAAATGCCAGAAATAACTTAAGAGAGGAAAGATTTATAAGGGCTCAATTTCAGAGGATTCAGCCCATGGTAGCTTGGCTCCATGCGCTTGTACAGAACTTCACGGGTGGAGAAGCACATGATAGAAGAGACTTGCTCACATCACAGTGGACAGGAAGTAGAAAGAGAGAGAGATAGGAAGGTGCCAGAGACAAACAAAATACCCTAAAGGGCCAGTACTTAGTGACCTACTCTTCTAGGTAGGCCTTACAGCCAAAAGTTTCCAGAACCTCCCAAAACAATACTATCTGAAGGGGACCTAAATATTAATCCATGAGCCAGCAAGGGCCATTTTATATTCAAACCATGACCTTGCATCTCTGACCCCCAAAGGCTGATGGTTATATTATATAGCAAAATGTGTTTAGTCCATCTCCAAGTGTTCCTAAATATCAACAATTTTCACATATTTGAGAATCTAAGTCCAGAGTCTTTACTTAGCTGTGAGCTACTACAAAGTGAAAAATAAAAGTACATATTTCTCAGATAAAATGGCACAAAATAAACATTCCCATTTCAAAATGGAAAAATAGTCAGAACACAAAACAGTTGAGATCCAGTAAGGAAAACATGAAATCCTGTAACACCATGTGTGGCACCAAGGGCATGTGGTGGGTGGTATGATACAAGCCCCAGTGGATTTGTTTAGTCCTACACCTATGGTCTTGCTGACTGCAGCCATATGCCCTCTCTCTTCAGCTGGCTCCACTTATATGCATCTTTCTTGGGTAGATGTGCCACATTCCTGGCATCTCCAACATCCTGCGGTCACCATTATGCTATAGGCTTCATTCTCACAGCTTCGCACATCACTCTTTCAAGGGCTCCTCAAAGGAACTAACTTTGCTACACATACCCTGGCCTCCTAAACCTTCCTTTATAATCTTTTTTTTAATTGGAAAAATTTTAATGTCGAACTTAATGTGATTCATTCTGACATGCATTTCATTGTGACATTTCCATATATGCATTTCATTGTACATTGCACAGATAAGTTCCCACTTACCCTCTTGTGCACTTCCTCCCTCCACACCAAAGACCTCTCTTCCACTTGCATGTCTTTTTGTGGGAATATTTTTCTATATATCCTTGGATCACAATTTGATGGAAGTCTCCATGGTGCTGTAATTCTTGCATTCTATATGCCTGTAACATCAGAATCTCATGGATGATGTCAAGGATTACCATTAGCTGAAACAGTAACTGGCTTCTCTTAGAACACAGCTGTGGTGGCCCCTTAGTGCCTGGTCAGCTGAATCTGGGGAAATGTTTCCTTAGATGGCCCTGTGAGAGGAGGGGACCCCAGTACTTCTACCTTCTAAAGAGAAAGTCTTTCAAAAGCATTTTTAATTTTACACACTGAAGCCAGTAAAGGGTGGGGTCTGGGCAATTCTTGAGATTCCCTCAATACATCTTTCCTATTGTCCCAGTGCAAAGTACTTTCCCTTTTTTTCTTTCTTCTCAATAGTACTCATCTTTGTAACAGCCATATCTTCCTTGCCCACAACTTTCAACATGCTGTTTTTCTGGATAGGCTACATATTTTTAAAATCTTTGTGCTCTGCTTTTTTCTTCTGATTCTCACACTTTGTTATTAGTTGCCATCAGGTCATATCCAACTCATAGTGACCCTCATAGTAAGATGACTAAAAGCAGCAAGTAATATCCATACCACAGCCTGAGTATTAGGCTCTCTTGAAATTTCCTTCACCAAATTAATTAGTCTATCACTTTTAAACTTGGTCTCTCACAACATTTCAATATATGGACAAGATGTACACAAATTCTCTGCCAGAATATAACATAAATGGCCTCTAGTCTAATTCCCAATAAAGTCCTTGTTCCCATCTGAAACTTCTGAATACAGTCTAATCTTTACTAGCTGCATTTCTATTGGTAGTCTGGTCTTCTGAGCACTCACAAGAATTACTCAACAAGCTCTAAATTCTAGAGCTCCTCTAGTTTACATCTCTAAACTCCTCTAAATTCCTCCCATGAAAAGTATAAGAACCATATAGTCAGGTTTAGTCATAGCAATGACCCTATTCTTGATACTACTTTTTAAAAATATTAGTTATTACTTTTCTCGTCACTGTGAACAGATACCTGACATAAACAACTTTAAATGAGGAAGGATTTATTTTGGCCCATGAGTTCAGAGGGTTCAGTCCATGGTTATTTGGTCTCATTGCAGACGAGGTACATATTAGCATAAAACTATTCACATCATGGTTGTCAGAAAGTAGACAGGGGGACAAGAAAGAGCCAAATACACAACACTCCCAAGAACTCATTCCAGTGACCTGGTTCCTTCAGCTACTCCTCACGTCTTAAAATTCCAGACCGCCCCAAAATTATGCCACTAGCTAGGTATCTAGGCATTAATACATGAGCCTGGGGGGACATTTTATATTCAAATCATAACATTAGAGCTTAGTTTTCTACAAAATGCATATTTCAATTTTTATTTAATAACACTTTACACCTGATTAATAGTATAAGTATATAAATGTGTAGAAAAGAACTGGGGGGACTTTTAACAGAAATTAAATTCTTATAGAACAATTATTTGCAATATTTTTCCCTCTCTCTCCTTTATACCTTTTCTTCTTGGTTATTCTGGTATTATCATTATTCTTTGTAAAGCTTACTCTTTTTTTTCCTTTTATATTTATATTTTTCTGAATGTTGTAATATTTTGGGGGAAGATTTTATGAACAAAGAAAATGAGACTAAGTGCTATATTCTTGTGTAAACTGATAGTGCTTTAAAAAACAAACAAATAAATAAATACATTCATCACAGGATACTAACAGCAATGGTTTGTGATGTACTGGTGTATATTTTACCACGCTAATAATGATATATCTAAATAGCCAATATGAAATAAACTCTCAATTCTGACAAAACAACTATTTATTTAGAACAAAGAAAATTTGCAGAAAGTTAACAGAAAGAGAAATCAATAGAGACAGACAGAGGGAGAAAGGGAGGGAATATGGGTTGTTCCTTAGTTTTGGACTGTTCTGCAAAACATGGAAAAATCTTTGTATCATTTATTATTTATTAAGTTCATCATTTATAGTTTAATTAGAATGTACTCTGGTCCTCTTCTTGTCTACTATGTGCATCTGTTCTTTATTTTGTTTTCATCATTTTCTCCACTATCATTTATTAGATTCATTATTATCTATGATTATTTTTATCATTATTATTTGATAATATCTTATTTTTTATAATCCATTTAGAGATTCCAATATAGTTTATATCAATCCATTTGTGCTGCTACAAGAAAATGCCTGAGACTGTGTAATGGGTGAGGAATAGATATTTATTTTGTCACAGTTCTAGAGAATAGAAAATTTATTGTCCCATTCTTTTCTGATAGTTCCTTCCAATACACTGCCTTGAACATTGTAGCCTCACATTGTGGCCAGGACAGAAGAGCAAAAAAGGGAGAAATGTTGTTCCCCCAGACCTTTTATAAATCCACTAATTCCCATTCATAAGTTCTCTACTCTCATGTCTTAATCACCCTCATAAATCCACCTCTTAATGTTGCCTCACTGAGAATTTAAGATTCAATATCAATTTTGGAAGGGACACAACCATTTAAATTATATTAATTTACAGTGTAGTATACATCTTTCATTTTGTTATAATAATCTATCAGTTTTCTTTGCAGTTAGTGCACGTATCTTACAACAGTCTCTTGTCAAATCCTCTCTCATCTGTTGTGCTGCTCTTGTCATATAGTTAAGTTTTACAAAATACTATCCAGTTAAACCACTATTTTTGCTTAGGTCATTAATTATTTAATAGCACTATCAAAATTAATGTATTTTATTAGGTATTATTAAATAACAATTTCAGACTTGTAGGAAAATTGTGAGCATTAAACAGAATTTCCTTTAACCACACAACAATTTTCCTCCTGGGCTTCTTTGAAGGTTTGAATCTGTGGTTTGCTAACTCTTGATATGTTGTTGTTGTTGTTAGGTGCCATGGAGTCAGTATCTGACTCATAGCGACCCTCATAGGGTTTTCAATGGCTGACTGTTTCGGGATTGCCTTGGGAGTGGATTGCCAGGTCCTTCTCCCATTTTTGCGGTGCTGGGAGTTGAACTTGAGACCTCAGAGACTGCAGTGCAGTGCTCTACCAACTGAGCTAAATCCCAGCCCCAACTCTTGATATACATTAACTATATTTGGGCATTATTTATTTATGTGTTCTTTTTGCTTTATTCCTTTTCCCTTCTCCACCTGAAATCCTAAATCATGTATTAGTCCATTTGCTATTATTTCACAACTTTCAGTTCTCCTATTCTGTATGGATTTCTTTTCCTCTTTATTGTTTTCTTTTTGTATTTCAGAATAAATAGTGAGTTTTGAAATATATTCAACTCTTATATTCAGGTAACTTGTCTTTTTAAGTGTAATAGCCAACCTGCAATAAGACTCCCCTTGATTATTCCCTCCTGTTACTCAGACTTTTATTCATTCCTCTCCTATATTTAGTAGAGCTGATATGTGAAATTACTAGGACATTCTAGACACAAGCTTTATTTTGGAGGCCAGCTTATAAAGTATGTTTTTGTTCTACATTATACTCTCTAATGGAATACTAGTACTAAGGGTAGCCACAAGCCCTCCAAAACTCAAAAAATCTCTATAGAGAGGATCATGGGGAAAGGAAATAAGACTTCTTTCAGAGACCAGTACTAACTTGCCAATCATATGAGTGAGAAAAATTGGGAGTGAATCCTTGAGATATAGTAAAACTTTAGATGACTGCAGCTCTGACCAACATCTTGACCACACTTTCATGACACATCCTGACATAGAGTCATTGGATTAAATCACACCTAAATTCATATCACAGAGAAACCCTGGCTGACAATAAATATTCACTTTGTTTTACATCATTTATTTTGGGCGTGATTTCTTAAGTACACTAGATAACTACTTATGCTAAGTAAATTATTATTTAGTTTTTCAGATTTTCTTCCCATCCAATAGAAATTATGGTGGTCTCATGTGACTGTGTATCCAGAGGGTAAGTACCCAAGGAGGGTGAGAGAAGATATTTCTATACCTTGAAAAATCCAGAATTTTGGAGTCTTTACTACAGACTAGCTGGGTTAGCATACATCTGACTACATTATAGGGAAGAAGTTAATAAAACATCTGGCCTATAAGCCATTTCCTTCATGATCAACACACAATAGAAAAAATGTGAAAGAAGGTGACCTGATCCAATTTTAGAACTTTATTATTATTGATTATAACTTTGAAATTAAAGCTTATTACTGGATAAAACCTTAATACTATCTGACTTTGCAGACAATGTACCATTTTGACATATTGATAGTTGGGAGAATCCTCAATCTTAATTATGCTTCATTAGTAACATATCCTTTGGATACCTAGGTCATGTGGCACAATGTGTCTAAGTGAAAGGAACCCTAGTGGAGTGCTATGACATGTGAAATACAAATATTAGGACATAGTATTTGTTACTTGATATGAAATCTAACAGTGAGAAAGCAAATATCAGATGTTGTTTCTTCTTATCAAAAAGACATCCAAAACTTTCTCCCTCATGACCATTAAAATACTGAAAAAAATGTTTGCATCATTTTGAATAATAGATGCCTGTTATTATAACCTTGAAAAATCATTATTTGCAAATAAAATTGCTGTTGAAGAAAATATTACACTTTTATTTCCAAGACTTAAAAAGAGAGGAAGAAAAAAAAAACAGAGATCTTTCCTTGGGAACTTGTGAATTCTAATGCATATCTTACACTCTGAAAGCATAGTTCTTGTTTGGTCTTTCGATAAATTCTAAAATATATATATTTGAAACACATAGAAATACACTGAATAGAATGGGATGTGGTAAAACTTCAAGTTTATAGTTTTCTGTTCAAATTGTTTCAATCTGTAAGTTTTCACCATTCACAGTTATAACCTTCAGCTGCTGAATAGATTTCAGGAAATCTGATGACTTTACAAGTAGAATTCACCTAATATATACTATAGATCAAATCTCTCATTAAAGGAAATTATGTCCATGGAAATTGACACATGCACTATTTCTCTATCAGTGTCTTCAAGATACAGTTTATTTTGTTTAACTTTGTGTGTGTGTGTGTGTGTGTGTGTGTGTGTGGTACTGGGGGTTGACCCCTGGGCCTCACACTTGCATGCTTTGCAAGTGCTGGACCACTGAGCCACACCCCACCCACCCCCCCTTTTTTTTTTTTTTCATTTTTTGAGACAGGGTCTCGCGAAGTTACACAGACTGCCTCTGGTCTCGAACTTGTGATCCTCCTGCCTCCACCTCCTAAACCACTGGGATTACCTGTGTGCGTCAACATGCCCGGCATTTATTTAACTTTTTAAGAAGCTGAAATTAAGTTTTATGTTCAGGCTGTTTCAAGTGAGTTCTCCAAATAGTTGTTGTATTGAATGTAATACTATTAAATGTAAGAAATCTAGTTTAAAAGAAAAGCTTAATTACTATGCGTGATTATGAGGCTCGTAATACAACAGATGAATTGACAAATGATTTTAAAATCATAATGTTATTAACTATTTTCAATAAGCATTCTATGGTGCATCCTGGAAAAAAGTATAATGCTTATGCTGGTTCTAAAATTGTGAGACTTGTACCCAGGATTCCTGAAAAAACATTTTGGTATTGTTTGATACCTCTTCATATTCAGACTTCCAACTCTCCTTGTTTTCATCCACATACACATTCACTGATTCAAATACCAAAGTATCAATTACTTGAAAATTATGTATAATTTATAGATTATTTAAATATATATGACACAATCATTTGTAAGGGAATTTTAGAAATGACATTAATGTATGTTTCAGGGATAAATTTTTAAATATGAGGAATTGCATTGCTTCAGATCCTCACCAACAATTTTGTAGTTTTGTTTTCAAAATTACAACCATACTAGCTTTCACCTCGTAGTTTTGACTTGAACTTCCCTAATGACAAGTGATTTTTGTGTCTTTTCAAATGTTCATTGTCCATTTAGGTGTCTTTTCTTATAGTGATATCAATTCAAATTTTTGACCCATTTTTCAATTGTTTTAATTTTTTATTATAGAGTTGTAAAAGTTCTTTGCATATTTTAGGCACAGAGTATATGGTCTTGACATCCTTTTTAAAAATTAGTTGACCATGTGCAGAAGGATTTGTTTCTTGCATAACTGCCCTAGCTATAACGACTTATATGGAGAATGGAAGTGACAAGAGCAGATATTCTGCTGTTTTCATGATTTTAGAAGGAAACCTATCCATTTTTCATCATTAGCTATGTTAGTTGTGACCATTTCATAGATGTTCTTAAAAAGTTGGGGACGTACTCTTCTATTCCTAGTTTCCTGATATTTTTTAAATTATAAAAGCATATTGGAAAATATATCACATTCATTTTCTGCTTACATAATGAAGGTCATATGGCTTTGATGTTTGTTCTGTTAATTTACTCGGGTTAAGTAATAACTGTGTGACTGTTTTTAAAGATTATGCTCTGAAAACCTAGATCTATAGACCTAGGCATATGAATCTTTTGCTTTACCTCTGATCCCTTCTTCACACTCTACAGTACTCAGAGCATCATGGACAGGCTATTCTTTATTTTCCCTTTCTGAAGTGTGTAAAGTTAAACTTTATGTGTCAAGTTGACTAGGTCAAAAGATTCCCAGGTATTTATTTGATCAAATATTATGATGCTGAGTGTTCCTCTGAGGGTGTTTTTGAATGATGCTAAAATTGTAATTGGTAAAGTAGATTGCTCTCTATAATGTGGATGAGTCTTATAAGAAATTGAAGTATAAATAGAACAAATATTGCTAGGTAATGAAATGTTTAAGCGAAATTTTGACAAATAATACACTTCAAAGAAGAATCTTCTTCTGAGGTTTTTGGTTTCACATTACTGAAATGTAATATAATTTATTAGTCATTTTTAACAGGAAAAATATGAAATCATATTTTAACACAAAGAATTAATGAGTACTCATTATATATGCTCAAGGATGCGATGAGCATGTTATGGCTCTGATAAAATTCAATAATAGTTTTTTGCTAGGTTCTTTTACAAAAGTTGCTAATAAAATTAATCTCTTCCAACACTTACAGTATGTTAAACAGCTTGTTTATATTATTTTTGTAGCAAATTTCACATAGTTTGTCTCTCCTAATACAGGTGAGTGTATGTTTCACTTCCTTAAAATGTAATTTAAAATATATCCTATAAAGAAGACTCATTAGCTTTCAAAATCATGTTGATTTTTTCCAATGGCTGCTGTTCAAAATGAATGCAATTTAATTTTTGACAATATCACATTTTTATGCTTTCATAAATAATGTAATTCAATATGATACTTAGTATGTATTCTGCTTTAGATGAAAATTATTCTGTTCCTAGAATTTCCCATTATCAAGTACATTTTCTCAGCTTATTTTTTAATGATAAGATTATGTTAGTGAATGATAAAGGTGCCAAAATGGAAAAAGAGTCTAGCCATGTATGTTTCCATACTTTTGAGGTTACATGTAGTTAAAAATATATCTACATTGACACCCAATATTCATGCACTAAAATGCATAAATATTTTCAAAATTTTATTGTGGTAAGAACACAGAAAATCAATGCTATTCTTTTAACTTATTTTAACTCTACAATATCATAATTTATAAGTGTGATGCCATTCATGTCTCTGGAACTTATCCATTATGCACAACTGAAATTTTAAAACTTCTCATAGAAGCTCCCACTTTCCCTCTTCTCAAACCCCTGACAAAGCCCTCTCTATTCTTTGGTATATGAATTTGCCTTCTTAGACACCTCATGTAAGTGAACTCATACAGTATTAAGCATTCTGTGTCTGACTTACTTCGCTTACCATAATGTCCTCATGCTCTATCCATATTGCTGCATATTTTAGGATTTCCTTCTTTTCCTTCTTTTATAAGGCTACCTAACATCCAAACGCCTGCAGCCGTACCACTGTGGCATCAAATCCAATCAGATTTCAGAAGCTAAGCAAGTTTGGGCCTGGTTAGTACTTGGATGGGAAAACTCCTAGGAACAGCAGGTGCTGTAGGCTTGGGAGAAGGACCTGACAACCCATTCCCAAAACTTAATCTGCCATTGAAAACCCTATGAATAGCAGAGAAGCACTGACAACAGTGTTTTTCCTGTTGTATGTAGGGTCTCTATGACTGGAAGTCACCTAAGAACAACAACAACATTCAAATATATTTGTCATATTTTTTATCTCCTCACTTATCAGTGAGCATTTATGTGTTCCCATGTTATCAATAGTTACTAGTGATAAAATACACACATATGAAGTGGTATTTGGAAGAATTTCTGTATTTGAAAATGTTTAAATAGCCAATCAAGGTTTAGAACATTTTTAGTGCCTAAAACTTTTCCTCTTCTCAGTCAATTCTCTTCAACAAGTAATAAACCACTATTTTTCTTTCTGTTACTATGGATAAGTTGTGCCTGTTTATGATCTTTCCGTAATTTGAAACACAAATACAAACTGATATTTCTTTCTTCTTTTCTTTTGAAATGTCATTATATTTATCAGATTTTTCATATTTTTATAGATTGGTTCTTTCCCTGTATTCTTTTATTGATTTCTTGATTAAATAAAATTGTGGTAGATATTTTTGTTCATAAATTTGCTACAACCCTGATTTCAAAGAGCTTCATTGAAGGATAATTTACAGGTGAAGTAATACAAAATTGCCTAAGCTTCATGACAAATATACTTTTATTAATTCTGTCAATATAGACTCCTACAAAAAATGTATTTTAAGTCTGCATATGTCTGCATACTCATTTAATGTAGAGTCTGTTAAGTTATTTCAGAAGATATAGATCATACACCAATTGTAACATATAAACTTATTAGTGTTTATATCTTCCTTTTTTATGTTCTTTATTAAGTTCTGCAATTTTCAGCACTAAATGCATAGTAATGTTGTTTGTTATTGTTAGGTGCCATCGAGTTGGATCCATTACACAGCCACACCCCCTGACTCTGCCATGTTTGACACTATATCAGTGCTTCTCTGCTATTCATAGGGTTTTTAATGACTGATTGTTTTGGGATTGCTTTGGAAGTAGATTGCCAGGTCCTTCTCCCATTTTGAGAGTGCAAGGGATTGAACCCAGTGTCTCAGGGAGCAGCACTATACCAGTGGAGCCAACAAACTCCAGCCCAACACATATTAATACTTCCTTTTAAGTATCAAATAATAATGAAATATGGTATCATTTTTAAGTTTGAGTGCCCCTTTAAAAATGAAAGCAGAAATAAGAAAACTGAATATCATTAAGCTACACTGAGAAGGATGATTGAAGCATAATCATTTAATAGATTCATATTATGGTTTTATCATTTGTGACTCCAGGTTTCTCACTATAGGCAATATTAGCCTATGTGTTCAAATTGTTTCCTTATTATAGAGATGTGATTAAAAATTCTGCTGAGCTGTGATGTGATTATCTGGGGATAGAAAAAGCAAAAGATTAGGATACATTGCTGAGGGATTATAAATACCTAATAATACTAAACTGGTTTGTAATTACCTCCATGATAGCTACAGAATAATATTATGGCATTAGAATAAACAAAAGACCACACTGGAATGATATATTCTTTTTAAACATAAGCTTTCCCTGAGGAAAAATTCAATATCATTTTTTCCCATTATGACATTTCTGTTTGCAATACATTTTACTTTATTTTGCCAGCTGATTTAGCTGTGATTGAATTTACTAGCATGCTACTGGTACCTAATGAATTGTAAGACATTTGGATGCATTGATAAATTTAAATTAATCTCTTCAAGTTGATACCTTTTAGTTCCTTTTGCCCCATATTTGTAATTAGATTAGAAAATTGACATAATATTACATGATTTGGATAATTTAGTTTTCAAGTTATCAACAAGTAAACTATCAAACACTGTACATTTTTATAAGAATATTCATAAAAGATGCAATAGACTGATAGCTCTAATTTAAAGAATCAGAAAATAATATAGAATCAATTTTCACTTTTATTAAAAATATGAGTTGATAACTTTATACAAACAACAGAGTTTAAGCAATATAGTAACCGTTGTTAATATTTTACTTATATTTTATATAGACATTTGTTGTTGTTAGGTACCCTCAATTTGAGTTCCATTCGTAGCGACCCCATGTAAAACAGAATGAAGCACTCCCCAACACTGTGGGAGGCTCATAATCTTTTTTTATGTTTAAGCCCATTTTTGCAGACATTGTGTCAATCCATTTAGTGGAGAGTCTTTCATTTTTTTTATTGACCTGCCACTCTCCAAATGTGATGTCCTTCTGCAAGAGATGATCTTTCCTAACAATATGACCAAAATACATAAGACACAATCTCACCATCCTTGTTTCCAAGGTGCATTCTGGTTGCATTTCCTCTAGGAAAGATCTGTTCGTTCTTTTGCCATCCCACAATATATTCAATAATTGTCTCCAGCACCATAATTCTAGAGTATCAATTCTTCTCCCATCTCCTTTATTCAATGTCCAGCTTTCACAAGCATATGATGTGGCTGAAAATACCATGGTATGATCCAGGCACACCTTTTTCTTCAATGTGATGTTCAAGGGCAAGTTTCATAGTCTCTTCTGACATGTAATTTTGTCTTTTTGTTCTTCCTTTTTAAATAATCTTTTTGTTTCCTCATGAATGATGTCTTTGATGTCATACCACAACTTATCTTGTCTTCAATCATTAGTGTCTAATGAATCAAACCTGTTCTTGAGGTGGTCTCTGAACTCAGATTGGATACCCTCAAGGACATAACTTTGGCTTTCATACACTGGTTCTAAGTCTCTACACTTTCAGTTTAAACCTGCAAATGCACAGTTGATGGGCTGATTCACAATCAGCACCTGGTTTAGTCCTGACTTTTGATATTGAAGTTTTCCTTTGTCTCTTTCCATAAATATAGTCAGATTGGTTCTGTATGGTCCAGCTGGTAAATACTATGTGTATTGTCACCATGTATGTTGGTAAAAAAAATGTATTTGCAATGAAAATTTTGTTCGTCTGGTGAAATTCTATCCTGTGATGTTTAGCATCATTTCTGTCACCAATGCCATATTTTCCAACTACTGAGTCTTCATCTTTGCTTCCAAATTTTTTGCATTCCAGTTACCAGTAATTATTAGTGCATCCTGATTGCATGTTCTATCAATTTCAGACTGCAGAAGCCGGTAAAAATCTTTCCTTTCTAAACTGGCCACCATGGTGACCCGTGCCTGTAATCCCAGCAAATCAAGAGGCAGAGGCAGGGGGATCCCAAGTTCGAGACCAGAGGCAGTTTGCATAATTTAGTGAGACCCTGTCTCAAAAAGTAAAAATATGGGCTGAGGGTTCAGCTCAGTGGTCCAGCACTTGCAAATTGTGCAAGCTTGAGGCCCTGGGATCAATCCTCAGTACTGAAAAAAAAAATCTTTCCTTTCTACATTTGTTCACTTTGTGGTGGGTGCATAAAGTTGAATAATAATCATATTAACTGACCTTCCTTATTGGCATATGGAGATTACTCTATCACTGACAGCATTGTACTTCAGATTGTCTTTTTTGATAATGAATGCAACCCCATTTTCCTTTAAGTTGTCATTCATTGCATAGTCAGCTATATGATTATATGATTCAAAGTGGCCAATACCAGTCTATTTTAGCACACTGATGCCTACAAAGTCGAAGTTTATGGAATACATTTCACTTTTGATTATTTCCAATTTTCCTTGTTTCATAGTATATACATTCCATGATCCAATTCTTAATAATGTTTACAAAATGGTTCCTTCTCATTTTAAGTCATGCCACATCAGCAAATAGAGATCCCAGGGGCTTTACTGTATTCCCATGATTAATGTTGATTCTACTTTGATGAGATAACTCTTCTACAGCATCTTTTGAGTGCCTTCAATCATGGGGGACTCATTTTTATGGACTATATCTGATAATATTTCACTAGTATTCATAGGGTTTTCAATCGCTAATTGTTTTAAGAGTGGGATTCTATGTTTTTCCCCCTAGTGTGTCTTAGTCTGGATGCTCAGCTGAAAACCGTCTACCATTGTTGACACTCTGGTATGTGTAATACTGTAGCATAGATTTCAGCATCACAGTAACACACAAATCCCCACAGTATGGCAAACCGACAGACAAGTGAGGGCTTATGTGGGTAGACTACATCAATTAGCTACAAATGTATATTTTAGATAAAAATATATTTTACACTTGATGTTAAAATTTGGTGTAGTTTATCTGTTTTGTTTTATATTCAGTTATTTCCTTGTGCTTTCTTATTTTGTGTTAGCTAAATTAAATATAGACATTGTTTTGCTGTTGTTAGGTGTTGTTGAGTTGGGACCATTAGAAGGCATTAATCCAATATCACACCTATGTTTGTTTACTTTTTTGATGTGTTGAATCTATGGCCAATTTCACCTCTTTTCAATGTATTTTGATGTTTTGTAGCAATAGGTAACATTACAAAACTATAGTGTGATCTTATCTTTTTGATATGAAACTTCTTACTAATATTGCCTAAAAAGTGAAAGTACTCCAAATACATTCCACAAACACTGGATGTGAATTCATTGAGCCTTATAAAACAAAGCTGTTGAAAGAGTTAAATGGCACTGCTTTGGTACAGGTTTAATGTATTCATATTTTATCACTTTAACAAAATTCTGCTTATATTCTGATATACATGTTTCCTAAAAATCTTCTAAATATGATTTGAACAATTTTGCCCTCTCTACATACTACCTGTACTTCTAATTGTATGAGATCTCAAGTGGCTTTCAATCAATTTTTTTTTAAATTGCCATCATGCTAGCACTCTCCTTGAAATCACTATTTTGATGGAATAGATATATTTTCCTCATATACATTAAATGGATACATGAATATTAACATAAATGTATCTATCCACACGCCATCAAAAACCATTTTTCAAATGACTGCAGGTATGGCACTGTACATTGGAAAATACTGGCCTACATGGCAGTTTTATTGGGAAAAAAATTGGTAATGAAACATGATTTGCAGGTAAAGTATACTATTTAGGTGCTTTAGGCATTTGAAAAGTAAAGTCTAGACATGAGTAGAACACAGGATTCTTATAGTATGAAAAATGAATGACAAAATATATTCCCAATTCAAAACTGGCCTTAGGAAAGTCCTGAATATTCAAATATGGTGATTTGGTTTGAAAGAATAAAATATCTTCCCCTTATACCTAGAGCCAAACAGGTGATGAGGTGGAAAGTGTATGGCTGCTTTACTTATGTGTTTTACAAACATTGTTGCTTCAGGACTTCTATTCAGGGGAAAAAAATCTAGATAGATGGAAAAGCATTTTAATGCATTTTCCTTTGGATTACAAGCAGAAGTACACTTTAAAAATTAAATTAAAATAGTACCCAGAAGCAATTCTAAGGTGGATCCACTCTCCATTCCTAAAGTCTGCATGAGGTTTTGTCAATGTATAGAAATTAGTATTTTGTTTTTGTTTCGCATTGTGAAATGGGACATTTGATCACCAATTTGACAGAAAGACATCCATATTTCTTGGTTTAAGAAGATAACTATATGCAAATTTAAAGAGTTTATTTAGTTTTTCTCTAACCAATAAACTTCTCTTCCAAAATTGGCAAAATAAGTCCTGAACTTCACTTAAATTGTTTCTTTATTAGATAATGTAATTTAATATTACATAATTTAATCTGTGTTGAGGTTTAGCTCAGTTGGTAGAATGTTGCACTGCATTCTCTGAGGCCCCAGGATCCACCCCCAGCACTGTAAAAATGGGAGAAGGACATAGCAATCCACTCCCGAAATAATCAGCCATTGAAAACCCAGTGAGGGTCCCTGAGTCAGATACAACTTGATGGCATCTAACAATACCAACAACAGCAACTGAATTTAATGTATTTCCCCTAATCATCTTGATAGGGACAATTAGTTATCAATTTTGTATCATGAACCAAGATAATTAGGTCAGACATAGCCAATAGAGTTTTCTTGTTATGAAGTTTGGCACAATGATTAGATGAAAGTTAGTATTACTGCTTTTCCATATTGCTTCTTACCATTCACAAGAACAATTCTCTGGACAATTTTGAAACACACACACATGTAAACTTTTTGTTTGAACAGGTATAAAATAAGAAACAATCACACCACTTGTTTGATGGGACTTCACAAAATCCAAGCTATCTGGGTTCTCTGATTAAAATTTGCATGAATTATCCAACTATTATAATTAGATTCACTAGGAATTAAATCTATGATGTACCTATTTAAAAATTAGGTTACTTTGTCCCACAGATCCTTATTATTTTAACAGTGATATTTATTGTCACCAAATTTACCAAATACAAGTATTAGATTTTCCTTTTATTTTTAATTTCTATTAAGTAATATTTTTAATATAAGTATGTAAATAATTGGGACATATTTATATAAAAGTAAATTTTCAGTTTTAATTGAAATTCAAATTTAATTGGGGATCCTACTTTTTGTGGCAATACTATATCAATTTCTAAGATTCATTGTATCATTTA